>CAJHQQ010005139.1:0-20083 GCA_905132885.1 Moricandia moricandioides | reverse complement strand
CAGAGGCTACACTCAAGTATATGGTGAGGACTATCTTGAAACCTTTGCACCAGTGGCAAAGCTTCACACCATAAGGATTTTACTTTCTCTTGCTGTGAATTTGGAATGGGATCTTTGGCAAATGGATGTCAAGAATGCATTCTTACAAGGAGAGCTAGAAGATGAAGTATACATGCGGCCTCCACCAGGGATGGAAAACATGGTTAAACCTGGTAATGTATTGAGGCTGAGGAAGGCAATCTATGGTCTGAAGCAATCTCCAAGAGCCTGGTATCACAAACTGAGCACAACCCTTAATGGTAGAGGGTTTGTGAAATCTGAAGCTGATCACACTTTGTTTACTCTCACCAGCCAGCAAGGGATCATTGTGATTCTCATCTATGTGGATGATATCATCATCACAGGCAGTGATAAAGAGGGGATCAGCTCCACCAAAGCATTCCTCAAGGCAACATTTGATATCAAGGATTTGGGAGAGCTCAAATATTTTCTTGGGATTGAAATGTGTAGATCCAAGGAGGGACTGTTTCTGTCCCAAAGGAAATACACCCTTGATGTATTAAAGGAAGCTGGAGACCTTGGTGGTAGAGCTGCTAAAACACCTCTAGAGGAGGGATACAAAGTAAAGCGTGAGGGGGAGTATGAAGACAAGGCTTATGAAGATGTGAAGCACTATAGGAGAATGGTGGGAAAACTCATATATCTCACTATCACAAGACCAGATGTGTGCTTCGCAGTCAACCAAGTAAGCCAACATATGCAAGCCCCCAAGATACATCATTGGAACATGGTTGAAAGAATTCTGAGGTACTTAAGAGAAGCACCAGGACAAGGAGTTTGGATGGGTTGCAACAAGAGTACTGAGATAGTTGGTTATTGTGATGCTGATTGGGCTGGAGATAGGATAGATAGGAGGTCTACAACCGGCTATTGTACTTTCATTGGAGGTAATTTAGTAACATGGAAGAGCAAGAAGCAGAAGGTGGTCTCATGTTCAAGTGCTGAGGCAGAGTATAGAGCCATGAGAAAGCTCACAAGTGAACTGATTTGGATTAAAGGGTTGCTTAAGGACTTGGGAATTGAGACTACCACACCCATCAACATGCACTGTGATAACCAGGCTGCAATACACATAGCTTCCAACAATGTGTTCCATGAGAGAACTAAACACATTGAGGTGGATTGTCATAAGGTGAGGCAAGCCGTGGAGCAGAAAGTCATCTTGCCTTGCTATACCAGAAGTGAAGACCAGCTTGCTGACATCTTTACCAAGGCTGCTAGCACCAAAGTCTGTGAGTTTATTCATCCAAAGCTTGGACTCATAGATCTCACATGTCACTGATCCTCTTGCCATGAAGTGTTCTACTCTTTTTCCTTGGTGTGGTTTTTGTCCCATGCGGTTTTTACTAGCTGAGGTTTTAATGAGGGAATGCTTCATGGCTTCCAAGCTTGACTTGTTCCACATGGTCAAGCTTGAGGGGGAGTGTTGACATGAAGACATGAATGATAGAGAAGAATAAATCAAGGCTTGAGGAACCAAAGAGGATGTTGACTAGAGGCAGAGAATCTTTAGGGAGAGAAGTCACATGTTGTGTTAAGGAGAGTGGACCACATAGCTCCTGTCCCTTTCCTACATTGCTGGACGTGCCTCTGCTCCTCCTCAGACTGTCCCTGCCATTCCTCAGTCCCTGGCATCCCTCAGAGTGTCCCTGGCATCCCTCAGTCCCTGCCATTGCTCAGTCCCATTAATTTATTCTTTTCTGTATTCAAACTTGTCTGATTATTTTATGTATTGTCTGGTCTATATAAAGACATGTATCCAGAACTAAGAAAGGCAAGGAAATCATATTCTCTCCTTCTCTCTCTCTCACTCACGAAATTCCTCACTCTCTCTCCTGTTCTTACTATTCTTCACATTTCCAGCAACAAACTCTTTCTTAATCTCATTTAAACACTCACTAAATTACTAAAACTCACAGTTTGATTGTTTAAAGTTTATGTCTAAACTGATTGCATTCATGAGTTAGAGACTGATTAAGGTTAGTGCATATTATCATCTTGGTTGCTGCCTTAAATTGATGCATCTAGATTCATGTCAGATGCAGATTAAGGAGTGTTTAAAAATGCCTAAGTAGCTTGTATTGAATCTGAAATGATCTTGCTTGTGCTTAGAGAGGTTGCTTGCAACGATTAGAACTTGATAATGTATGGTTTAATCTGTTGCAAAGCTTGTGACATTGGTGATCAAACTTGATGATTAGTCAAGGTTTGATCCCAATGCTTGTGTCTTATCTTGCTTGGAGTTTAAGTGATGTTTCAGGAATGTTTCTAGTCCAACATCAATCCGGGTTCAAGAGGAAGGCAGTGCCCATTGTTAGAACAATGGAGAGTGGTCGCTGGTGTGTGTGGGTGGACACACAAGGCGAGGTCATCACCTAAGTCTTGAGGAGACTGGTGACCTTAAGGCACTGGTGCTGAAAGGAAGGGGTGATCAGTGGTTGTATGTGCAGTCCTTGGGATGTTGCACTCCTGATCTTAAAGCTCAAAACGGCTCACTTCAAGCTTGGACCTAGACTCAATCCAAGCTTGAGGAGGGGAGTTAAGTGAGCTACCTGAATATCCTAGGCACAGTGACCTGTTTTCCTCCTTACCATTGCAAGCAAACTGAAGAAGGAGCCAACCGGGTCTAGGCAGTGGCATGCCTAGTCAAGAGATTGTTCAGAGCAGTCTTGGCTGTGTATGAAGAAGGCTACTCTATCAATGCGGCTTCTAGAGTGAGGTGGTTGAAGAGATAGCTGAGGAATCAACCAGCAGTCCATCAAGTTGGCGAGTGATGAAGGAAGGTTGCAATGGTTTGTTCAGTCCGGATCATGAAGCATCACACTGTCCAAGCTTGTTCCTTTAAGAGGTCTCAAGCTTGAGGGGGAGTGTTGAAGAGCTTCAGTGATCCGAGAGAGTTCTGGCAGTGAGGGATTCAAGTGGCTGGTTAAAGCAAGCCACTCCTCACCATTTAGACAAGGGAGTAAACCTGAACTTATCTTTATATACATTCATGATAGGTTTATCTCTTGAGGACTGATACACTTGTGGAATGATGTATCAGGTACTGGTTACTCTATCAAGGAAGATCTGGTGAGTCCGAGCACTTGAACCTATCAGGAGGATAGGTGAAAGGGGGAGAGACCAAGATCAGGCTGAGTTGAAGAGTACCATAGCTTGAGCCTCACTGAAGATGATCAAGGAGTTTCCTAGCTTCTCTAAGGTGGCTGTGAAGTCAGTTGAGAGGGGGAGACCTAAACCGGGTCTATGAAGAGGTCAAGTGAAGATGATAAGGGCGCAAGATGGGAAAGATCATTGCTGCACCAGTTGGGCCATGATCCAGAGTTCTTTGTGTCCACCACACTGGTTAAGACACAAAGAACTCAATGGCCAATCCCTAGGCCTTGAATGATCTTACTCTTTTCCTTATCAAGGTTTTATCCCTAAGGAGGGTTTTCTTTGATAAGGTTTTTAATGAGGAGTGACTTCAGGGTTCCAAGCTTGACTCAGGATCTACAGAGTCAAGCTTGAGGGGGAGTGTTAAACCTGAAGTGATAATCTTATCACTAAAGGTTATGGGCAAAGAAAGGACCAAACCATTGTGGAAGTTCTGTCATGAACTAAGGAAGGTCCATAAGGCAATGCTGAGCTAGAAAGAGGTTCAGGAAGGGTTTACAATGATGGAAGAAGACTTGGGTGAAGTTTGGAGACAAATGGTCGATGTGCAAAGTTCGGGTCGTCCGTACCGTACGGACGTACGGACCGTACGGACCGTACGGACGTGGTCGACCCAGAAACTTCACTTTCGACCATTTGAGCATGTTTTGGGTTTGTGCAAAGTTGGGGCAAAAAGTGTACGGACCAAACCCTAATCCGTACACTCCCATGGTGAAACCTTGGTGCACAAGGCAAGAAGAACCCTAGTTACCTTAAAGAAAGAAGAGAGGAAGAGGAGATGAACCGGAAGCATCTTTGGGAAGCATCTGGCGAGATGCTCTTGTTGCTTACTGTGTGGATAAGATGCTGAAGGAATATGCCAGTCAAATATGCTGATCCAGAATGGATAAGGCGAGATGCTCTTGCCTAAAGATAAGGTTTAGGCTGGAAAGGAAGAGCAAGTTGGCCGGTGCACCTAGACTGGTCTATGGACAGGTTCATGAGCATTGGTGGCTCATTCCTAGCCAAGTTAACCTCTTGGACGACCAGAAAGTGACAGGCTGTCCAAGCATGTATTGATTCTGGTCCATGTATTTCAAATTGCTGGTTGACTCCACATGCTTACTTTTGAATTCCTTGTAAACCCTTATGTAATCTCATTCCCTATTTAAAGGGTGCATTGTCGAGTGTAAATGATAAGCTGAATGGGGGTATTCCCCTTTCTTCTTCATTAATCTCTTAGTCTCTTAGTCTCTCTAGTCTCCCAAAATCTCTAGTCTCTCATAAACTCTCTCTCTCATCAGTCTCACTCTCATTTCGACCATATCAAGCTCTCATCTTCCCCATTGGGGTTTCTCTCACTTACACAACCAGAGTTTATCAAATCTTTCACTTTCCTCCGCAAAATCTGACATTGAAGCTCTGATCAAAGCTATCAATGCCAACTCTGGTAAACATAAAGAAACTTACCCAAGGTGGTACGGCCGTGGAATGGCTGTCTCTCCCTGGATCACTTGAAGGGGGGCGTGTGATGTGATCATGGAAAAGCACCAAAGAATGGAGCATGAACCTGATCCTGGAAAGCACAAGCATGCAACCTTTAAGAGTGCATATGATGTGATCATGGACCGGATCACTAAGGAGGACAAGGAGGGTCTAGATGAGCCACATGAAGCCACAATGCATCAACCACTCGGTGAGGATGCTCTAGCCATTCCTGAAGGTCCCATGACTCGTTCCAGAGTCAAGAAGCTAAAGGAGAATGTTGTTGGATTACTCACTTCACATCCACAACAAAAGGTCTTGGACAAGGTTTGATCCGAGATGTCTTGATCACCATTCAAGCCATCTCTACACCAAACTGAGTTAGTGTCTAGGCAAGACATGGGGTGCGTGCTCTTTTCCTTGCTTTTGGTTTTGTCCCACGAGGTTTTCCAGGAGGAAGGTTTTTAACGAGGCCACAACTTGTCTACACATCACCTAAGTGCTATTCTCGGTCCAAGACTAATAGAAGTTGCATTTTATTTCATTTAAACTTATAAACTATAGTTTTCTTTCTTTCCTTTTTTGGTTCATGTCGAAACCCTAGAGGATTTGTCTCTGGTTTCTTATTTAAAGGGTTCTCTACACCCTTTGTAATCATCCAGTCTTTTATTAAACAAGTTACATTCATCTTTGTCGGCTCTCTCTCTCTAAAGAAGTGTGCCGAGTTCTGGTGTGTATATCCAGAGCCTAAGGGTGTCTAGTTTGGTGTGTAATATCCAAACCATTCATCTAGGAGTATCAAGAGATCATCCATCCCTCTTGTGTCACCATTCAATCCACACGCCTTGAAGGACTTGAGTCTCTGATTCGTTCTTGCAAGGATCTATCCATTCCCATCAACCAAAGAGCATCCTAGGGACGCATCAGGTGGTATCAGAGCAACTTTGGTTGGGAAGTACTCGTTCTCTCTTTGTTTTTGTTTCTTGTTGATTTCTTGTTTACTTTGGTTAATCGCATCCGTGTAGCATCTTGTGTTTCCCGGTTGTGTTCTTTTGTTATTCAATCCGTGTTCAATCTAAATTAACTTGAATAAGCATTAGAACTCTTTTACCTTAGGGCTGCTCGTGACTGCATGAAAGTTTAGACAAGAATTTTAAACTTTCCTTATTTGATTCATCCGGAAACCCTAGTGAGAGAAAAACCCTAAGCCGCATACCTTTGCTTGTCGATTGTTTTGTGTCTTGCTCTGAGTTGTTTATCCCCTAGAACACGAGTAAGAGAAGCTTATTAGGTTGCTAGGAAAGCTTAGAAGAGTTTAGGAAAAAGGATTAGAAGCTATTCCATTTTGCTTGAACCGATTTCCTTTTCTTAGGCGATTTCCATTTCACTTTGTCTTGCATTGTACGATTCTTTGCTTTTCCTTTTTACTTGTTTTTCTTTTCCTTTTTGCTTGTCTTCTTCCCTAGAACTCTTTACTGGTTGTCTTGTTTGTTTATAAGCAGGTGCAATGGTGTCCGAGTCTGAGGAAGAGGCCGAACTCGTCAGGAGAAACAAACTCCTCATGGAAGCCATGACCGAGCAACTTAACCAAAGCATGGTAGCCACCATGACCGAGATGATGAGGACCAGCCTCAGTGACATCAGAAGAGAGTTAAGAGAAGATATAAGGAGAGCCACTAGTCACTTACCAAACCAAGAGACTAGGAGAGAAGAGAGACCACAAGCGGCACACCAAGCACATCGCCAAACCACTCGCCAAGAGCATGATGGTTATGAGGAGACTGATGACGAGTATGATCACCTCAGCTCATCCTCAAGAAGACCTAGACGTACCCATGAGAGAAGAGTGAATCAAGGAGATGATCTTGCCGGTTTGAAGATCAAAATACCCCCATTCCATGGCAAGGCTGATCCGGATGCATACCTTGAGTGGGAGAAGAAGATTGAAAGCCTTGATGGAAAGGAACCAGTCTCTAAGCCATCTAAAGAAGATAAACCATTCTGTTTATTCAGTGAAGAGGTTAAGGAGGCATTGTTACAAGTAATGATGGGTGTGGAGAAGCAAATCAAACGGACCAACACAACACGTCCATCCATTGAAACACAACATCAAGAACCAGCACCAGTTGCGCCTATCCAAGAAGATCAAGACAAAGTAACCTCACATATCTTTCATAAAGAAGAGAAGCCTGTTCAGAACGTCATGGTCCCTTTAAAACAACACATGGTAGCAGAGAAGACACCCAGGGAACCTCAGAGAGCTCGTAGAATGGATCAACTAATTGTCTTTGATCCATGTGATTTCCAAAGGACCTTCTTAGGTACTTTTCTGTTCACTCCTTTTGTTTGGTACAAGAAAGGAGAAGTGGAACTATCAAGACACGACTTGGATATGAGACATGTTGTATTTGAGCCTGGAGGAGAGGTCTGGAATCAGAAGAACAAGATCAAACAGATTAAGAAGAGTTCAGCTGCACCAACATTGGATTTTGTAGATTTCTCATCCTTTGAAGATAAGGGGTTGCACGTCTCAGCTCAGCAAGAGTTTCACTATGAAACCAACTGGAGAATGAAGCCAAATCAGTCACGGATCCAACAAACCAGACAACACAGAGAATGGCCTTCTGATCATCAAGATATTGCTAGTTTTGCAAAACATGCCGGTTTGGATCTTTCCCAAGAGGAACTTATGTCTGATTGTGCTGGAAGGTTACAGACCTACTCGTGGAGACCTGGAGAATATTTCCACAAGATTATCACCCTTGGAGAGTGCTCTGTTCGTGCTAGAACAAGTTGGGGTCATAAGGAGTTTGAAGTTGATCAAAAGGACTTGCATCTTGACCATATCAAGATATGGAAGCCACCAGATATGCATCAACTTCAGTACCAATGCAAAGATTATCAAAATGTAATTGGAGATGAAGGAGTCACTAGAGTCAATGGTGAAGTGATTACTGGAGCAGGAGAAGAACTCATGTTTCCTTCTCAAATCAAAGAGAAACCACCAGAGGAACTTAGTCTACAACAATCTCCAAAGAAACCAACCCGGGGTAACTATCTAAACTCAAAGAAAAACATGAAACCTGATTTGCTTGCTGTGAGTACAGGTCAAACTGTTTTGAGATCTACCATTTGGGAAAAGAGAAGCTATGATAATGATCAGAGTATCAAGAATGGGTTGTTGGCTAAGTTGATGATGCAACCATCAAACCTTGGAAACTGTCTAGCCGCCAGCCTTGACATAGGGACAGTCCGAGGGTCATATCTCAACAACCACAAGGAGTTAACCATCAAACTCGACTGCCATGGAAACTTAACTCATCAGGGGCTCACGTCGAATTGGAATCAAGTCAAAACCTTCTCAGATGAAAGAGTTATGGGTTCTACAAATCGGGTGATCCTGTATTGGCTATCTTTGAACTTTTCTGAGTTTAAAACATCTCAATCCTATATATGGCGACCAGGTGAGCATGCTAAGGTAAGTGATAATGTTTTCAAGAGTTCTTTTATCAATTACACAGATATGATGCACTTGTTTTTGTCAAAAGAGCCATGTGCAGATTATGATGAAGCTTGGAAGCATACAAGAAGAAAGAACAAGCATGTGGAAGACAAGCGGTTCAAGCCACCTGATTTGGATCAGGATAAGCACCAGGACGTCACTAGCTTCATCCTCATCAAAGAAGCACCACCAGAAGCAGCACACAAGCCAAAACCGAGCAAAAACCAATTTGGGATAAGATTATTACTCTTTGATAAACTTTCATGTGCTAACTTACTTTGTTTCAACATGTCAGGTTTAAGTAATGAAGCAGGAACTAAATGGATTAGTGCCTTCTACATATCCAAACCAGTCAGCAACAATGCCTATCAAAGAGGCTTGCAAGGTAAGTGTAATCTGATTTTAAACTTCAATGTTACTGACTTGGTCCCCTCTATTGTAGGTAAAACAGATTTGAGGACAAATCTTTTTGAAGAGGGAGGGGATGATGTGATCCTGGAAAGCACCAAGCATGCAACCTTTAAGAGTGCATATGAGGTGATCATGGACCGGATCACTAAGGAGGACAAGGAGGGTCTAGATGAGCCACATGAAGCCACAATGCATCAACCACTCGGTGAGGATGCTCTAGCCATTCCTGAAGGTCCCATGACTCGTTCCAGAGTCAAGAAGCTAAAGGAGAATGTTGTTGGATTACTCACTTCACATCCACAACAACAAAAGTCTTGGACAAGGTCTGATCCGAGATGTCTTGATCACCATTCAAGCCATCTCTACATCAAGCTGAGTTAGTGTCTAGGCAAGACATGGGGTGTGTGCTCTTTTCCTTGCTTTTGGTTTTGTCCCACGAGGTTTTCCAGGAGGAAGGTTTTTAACGAGGCCACAACTTGTCTACACATCACCTAAGTGCTATTCTCGGTCCAAGACCATAGAAGTTTACATTTTTCCATTTAAAAGCTTATGTTAAACTTTAGTTTCCTTTTTTGGTCTATGTCGAAACCCTAGAGGATTTGTCTCTGGTTTCTTATTTAAAGGGTTCTCTACACCCTCTTGTAATCATCCAGTCTTTTATTAAACGAGTTACATTCATATTTTGCGGCTCTCTCTCTCTAAAAGAAGTGTGCCGAGTCTGGTGTGTCATATCCAGAGCCTAAGGGTGTCTAGTTTGGTGTGTAATATCCAAACCATTCATCTAGGAGTATCAAGAGATCATTCATCCCTCTTGTGTCACCATTCAATCCACACGCCTTGAAGAACTTGAGTCTCTGATTCGTTCTTGCAAGGATCTATCCATTCCCATCAACCAAAGAGCATCCTAGGGACGCATCAAAGAAGATTTTCTCTTGTTCTGCTGCTCAATAAGTACTGCCTTATGAAGGAGTTCTTCCATGTTATTGAAGTCTTGCATCTCTAGGCGATCCTGCACATCTCTGTTAAGACCTCCCTGGAACCTTGCCATTGTGGATTCCTCATCTTCATTAACATTGGCTTTGATCATGAGAGTCTCCATTTCCTGGAAATAGTCATCTACACTCTTGTTTCCTTGAGTCAGTCTCCTGAGCTTCTGGTGAAGATCTCTGCCATAATGAGATGGAACAAATCTAGCTTTCATAAGAGTTTTCATTTCATACCAAGAAGTAACTGGCGGCACTCCAGTTTGTCTTCTCTTGTGGATGATCTGCTCCCACCAGTTGATAGCATACCCACTGAACTCAGTTGCAGCAAGCTTCACTTTCTTCTCTTCAGAATAGGTTTGAGTATCAAAAACTAGTTCCATTTTTCTTTCCCACTCCAAGTATGCATCAGGATCACTCTTTCCAGCAAAAGGTGGAATTCTCAGCTTGATATTTCCCAAGTTATCATTGACTCTTGGACGCTGGTTGTTGTTTCTTCTGGACTTGGTTACACTTCTGTCTGAAGAGGAATAAGCATCATCAGATTCAACTTCACTAGATTCCCTTCTGGTTCTCCTTTCTTGTCGTTCTGCAGCTCTGTTTCTAGGCTGTCTAGAACCATAAAATAATTCATTGGCTTCCTCTTCTCTTCTGATCAGATTATCTTGAACTTGCTTGGTGATCTCAGCAATTAGAGCCTGCATTTGAAAAGGATTAATATTGACAGCAGGTGTTGGTGTTCCTTCTTGTTCATTGTTTTCTCCAGACATGGTTTCCTGCAAAATCAACAAACTTTAGCAATAAACAGAACTCTCTCCTCACAATATCCTTTGATCTCTCAAGCTTTTGGTGATGATAGTGATTCAATGGTTCTGTAAACAACCCAATCAAGTGAAAAATGCAGAAACCCAAATCCCCAAAGAAAAGAAAAGATAGACAGATTGCAAGATTTTGGATGAGCAAGTGATTTTACCAAACCTCAGTCTGATTTCTCCTAGACTGAACCCGATTTCTCCTGGGGATTTTCTTTCTCAATCAGATTTGGCTCACTTGCAAACAGATAGACAGATAAGAGACTGATAAGAACAGAAATACCCAGAATAAAAGATGAATTCGAAATTCCACAGAAATGAACTTGAAATCCCAGAAAGTTTCAGACTTTGATAGTTTAGAGATTGAAAAATAACCCAGAACTTGTAGATCAACAGAGTGGTTGCTCTGATACCACTTAATGACTTTCTCCCAAGGATTTCCACTCTGATTTTGGTTGGATCTACTCTGTAACAGATTGAAAGATGGTTTTTGATGGATATTGGCTTGATGGACGAATTAGGGTTATGGATAGATGGGTTGAAAGGATTTGATCGATTGAAACACTGAGGGTTGCGGAAAGACCTCAGATTCTTCACTCTCTCACTCTGGATTCGACACACCAGTCAGATTGAGAGCTTGTTGATTGTTTTGGGTTCACACACCTCCACAATCAAGTTGTTCTAAGAACAAATGAATCACCAAAGAGAAATGAGTTTTTGATAAAAATGATGATTGTCTTCCAAATGAAATAAACAGAGTTTTTAAAGAAAAATGACAACAATCTCGTGCATGACAGCCTTGGGACTTGTAGTTTCGTGCATGAACACTTAGGGAAAAGAAATAAGACAAAAACATAAGTAAATTAGTTGTTGTAGAAGACAACCGAGTAAATGAAGGTGGTTGGGGTGATGATGGTTTGGCCAAGTAACTCTTCTTCACTTTCTTGGTTCAGAACAAGGCAAGTAATCCTCTCAATAAGCTTCTTGGACCTGGATCTCGTGATGGGCCCAACAGATATGACAAATGGATCTTCTTTCTGGTCATCGGACTTCTTTTGGGCTGAGAGAGAAACATCTTCATTTTGGGTCTGATCCATATCATCTTCTTCATAGTAACTTGGTTCTTGCATCCATTCAGCTTCATCATTAAGTTCATCTAAGATTAGCTCATCCTGGATTGCATCAGAATCACTTTTCGGTTAAAAGTGGGATAACTTCTTCATCATAACTCCAATGATCTTGAGTCAACTTCAAGGTGATTCGACACTGATTTATGAGTCCAAATCAAGCTTCTTACATCGTGATTCATTCTGGTTTTATTCGTATCAAGAAGAAATTGCCAAATTTCCAAACAGGGCAAACTGGAATCACTTTTCGGTTAAAAGTGGGATAACTTCTTCATCATAACTCCTATGATCTTGCTTCAACTTCAGGGTGATTCTACACTGATTAATGAGTCCAAATCAAGCTTCTTACATCGTGATTCATTGTGGTTTAATTAGTATCAAGAATAAATTCCCAAATTTCCAAACAGGGCAAACTGGAATCACTTCGGTTAAAAGTGGGATAACTTCTTCATCATAACTCCTATGATCTTGAGTCAACTTCAGGGTGATTCGACACTGATTTATGAGTCCAAATCAAGCTTCTTACATCGTGATTCATTCTGGTTTTATTAGTATCAAGAAGAAATTGCCAAATCTCCAAACAGGGCAAACTGGAATCACTTCTGTTAAAAGTGGGATAACTTCTTCATCATAACTCCTATGATCTTGAGTCAACTTCAGGATGATTCTACACCGATTAATGAGTCCAAATCAAGATTCTTACATCGTGATTCATTCTGGTTTTATTAGTATCAAGAATAAATTGCCAACTCTCCAAACAGGGCAAACTGGAATCACTTCGGTTAAAAGTGGATAACTTCTTCTTCATAACTCCTATGATCTTGAGTCAACTTCAGGGTGATTCGACACTGATTTATGAGTCCAAATCAAGCTTCTTAAATCGTGATTCATTCTTGTTTTATTAGTATCAAGAAGAAATTGCCAAATCTCCAAACATGGCAAACTGAAATCACTTCGGTTAAAAGTGAGATAACTTCTTCATCATAACTCCTATGATCTTGAGTCAACTTCAGGGTGATTCGACACTGATTTATGAGTCCAAATCAAGCTTCTTACATCGTGATTCATTCTGGTTTTATTAGTATCAAGAAGAAATTGCCAAATCTCCAAACAGGGTAAACTGGAATCACTTTTCGGTTAAAAGTGGGATAACTTCTTCATCATAACTCCTATGATCTTGCTTCAACTTCAGGGTGATTCTACACTGATTAATGAGTCCAAATCAAGCTTCTTACATCGTGATTCATTCTGGTTTTATTAGTATCAAGAATAAATTCCCAAATCTCCAAACAGGACAAACTGGATTCACTTCGGTTAAAAGTGGGATAACTTCTTCATCATAACTCCAATCATATTCATTCAACTTCAGGATGATTCTAAACTGATTTATGAGTCCAAATCAAGTTTCTTACATCGTGATTCATTCTGGTTTTATTAGTATCAAGAAGAAATTGCCAAATCTCCAAACAGGGCAAACTGGAATCACTTCGGTTAAAAGTGGGATAACTTCTTCATCATAACTCCAATGATCTTGAGTAAACTTCAAGGTGATTCTACACTGATTTATGAGTCCAAATCAAGCTTCTTACATCGTGATTCATTCTAGTTTTATTTGTATCAAGAAGAAATTGCAAATCTCCAAACAGGGAAAACTGGAATCACTTCGGTTAAAAGTGGGATAACTTCTTCATCATAACTCCAATGATCTTGAGTCAACTTCAAGGTGATTCGACACTGATTTATGAGTCCAAATCAAGCTTCTTACATCGTGATTCATTCTGGTTTTATTTGTATCAAGAAGAAATTGCCAAATCTCCAAACAGGGTAAACTGGAATCACTTTTCGGTTAAAAGTGGGATAACTTCTTCATCATAACTCCTATGATCTTGCTTCAACTTCAGGGTGATTCTACACTGATTAATGAGTCCAAATCAAGCTTCTTACATCGTGATTCATTGTGGTTTAATTAGTATCAAGAATAAATTCCCAAATTTCCAAACAGGGCAAACTGGAATCACTTCGGTTAAAAGTGGGATAACTTCTTCATCATAACTCCTATGATCTTGAGTCAACTTCAGGGTGATTCGACACTGATTTATGAGTCCAAATCAAGCTTCTTACATCGTGATTCATTCTGGTTTTATTAGTATCAAGAAGAAATTGCCAAATCTCCAAACAGGGCAAACTGGAATCACTTCTGTTAAAAGTGGGATAACTTCTTCATCATAACTCCTATGATCTTGAGTCAACTTCAGGATGATTCTACACTGATTAATGAGTCCAAATCAAGATTCTTACATCGTGATTCATTCTGGTTTTATTAGTATCAAGAATAAATTGCCAACTCTCCAAACAGGGCAAACTGGAATCACTTCGGTTAAAAGTGGATAACTTCTTCTTCATAACTCCTATGATCTTGAGTCAACTTCAGGGTGATTCGACACTGATTTATGAGTCCAAATCAAGCTTCTTAAATCGTGATTCATTCTTGTTTTATTAGTATCAAGAAGAAATTGCCAAATCTCCAAACATGGCAAACTGAAATCACTTCGGTTAAAAGTGAGATAACTTCTTCATCATAACTCCTATGATCTTGAGTCAACTTCAGGGTGATTCGACACTGATTTATGAGTCCAAATCAAGCTTCTTACATCGTGATTCATTCTGGTTTTATTAGTATCAAGAAGAAATTGCCAAATCTCCAAACAGGGTAAACTGGAATCACTTTTCGGTTAAAAGTGGGATAACTTCTTCATCATAACTCCTATGATCTTGCTTCAACTTCAGGGTGATTCTACACTGATTAATGAGTCCAAATCAAGCTTCTTACATCGTGATTCATTCTGGTTTTATTAGTATCAAGAATAAATTCCCAAATCTCCAAACAGGACAAACTGGATATTGACATAGTCATGTGATATAGTCATGTGATATAGTTGATTACATGCATCAACTACATGCATCAACTACATAGTCCGATAATATAGTCGACTACATGCCTCAACTACATCATATAGTCAACTACATGAATCGACTACATGAATCGACTACATGAACTGACTACATCACAAGATTTAAAATCTGGATGGGAGAAGACCGTTGGAAGCTCAGAGACAAGTGGGAGTATTTTATTCTATTCTATTTGTCTTGTTTCTAATTTGTATTGTCTTTAAATAATGTAACCCTAGCAATGAATCAAGTAAGGAAAATCATTTCCTCCTTTACTCCTTTCTCTCTCTCTCTCGGATACTATCTCTCTCTCTCTCTCTCTCGCCTGTTCTTCATTCTCTTCTCCAGATTTCTTCACTTTCTTACATGGTATCAGAGCAATTAAGCTCCTGATTATCTCATTTACTTCCGCAAGCTTACTCTATTCCTCAGTCTCTCTTGTTTCTCTGGTTCAAGTTTACAAATTTCTCTACAGATTTCTTTTATCCAGTGGATAATAAACTAGGGTTCTTGAGTTCTTTTGATTTTTCTTTTCTTTGCTGTGCTCACTCTGTTCTGTTTCTATTCCCGTATCTTGAGAGTTTTATCTTGATTCTAAACGCCATTTCTTTCAGTTCCAGAGTGAGTTATTCGTTTTCCAACACACACGACTTCACACTCTGTGAAATTCCAACACAAGACTTCACACTCTGTGAAATTCCAACACACAAGACTTCATACTCTGTCAAATAGCCTGAAATTTTTTTGAAAATCATCTTTGGCGCCTAAGAAGAAGATGGAGAACTACAGACCAGTTCACATTCCTTGCACACTCAAGGGACCAGGAAACTACATTACCTGGTCTAGACTGACAAGAACAGCCCTTGGTGGAAGAGGTCTTTGGGAGCATATCACTTCAAGCACAGCTCCAAAGAAAATCACCCAAGGAGAAGATGGCAAGGAGGTTGTAGTGGTAGATGAAGGCAAATGGGATCAGGAAGACCTCATGGTGCTGTCTATCATGCAAAGCTCTCTTGATGGTCCCCTTATGGACTCTTACTCACACTGCACTACTCCAAAACAGTTGTGGGATACCTTGCACAGGGTGTATGGCAACACTTCTAACCTCAACAGAATCTTTGAGGTAAAAAGGGCCATCAACAACCTACAGCAAGAAGATGGAGACTTTACCAAGCACCTTGGGAAGTATAGTCAGCTGTGGTCTGAGCTGGAGATGCTACGACCAAGCACCAATGACCCTGCCACTATGGAAGTAAGGCGTGAGGAAGATAGAATCTTTGGACTACTCCTCACACTCAGCCCAAGCTTCATTGATGTGGTGAAACACATATTGAGAGACAAGGTGCTTCCAAGCTATGATGATGTATGTGCTCAACTTCAAAAGGAGATAGGCTCAGATGGACTCTTTGGTGGTGGAAAAGGAGGACTCTCTATGGCACACAAGGCAGAAAAGTTGGAAGGTGTATCAGCTAACAAAGCCTACTTCAAACCAAGAGGAGGAGGAGACAAGTCAGTGACTTGTGAGCATTGCAAGAAGCAAGGACACTCCAAAACCAACTGCTGGATCCTCCATCCTCATCTCAGACCAACCTCAACCAACAAATACAACCAGACTAGAGCCCATGAAGCAAGAGGACATGAGCATATGCGCATGGGAGATGATGGGAAGAGCCTTGATCTCCACTGCACACAATGGTGCCTCCACCTCCCACGCCATGTCTCAACCATCTCATGAGGATGCATACATCCGCAAGTCAGACATTGAGGCCTTGATCAAGGCTCTCAATGCAAACTCTGGTAACCAAAGTATTAATGCTTTAAATTCTATTCACAATGCATCTCATACTGCTAGGCCATTGATCATTGACTCAGGGGCTTCTCATCATATGATTAGGGATGCTAGACTGATTAGTGATATTAAACCAGCCCTAGGAAGTGTTGTGATTGCAAATGGTGATAGAATTCCCATAGAAGGAATAGGCAATCTGAACCTGTTTAACAAAGAATCTCAAGCTTTCTATATGCCTACATTTGCTTCTAACCTTGTTTCTGTGAAGAGAGCAACTAATGATCTGAATTGCAATGTTATCTTTAGTCCTAATGATGTGTGCTTTCAGGATATTAAGACCAGTAAGATGCTGGGCAAAGGTGTAAGCAAGGGAGAACTATACTTTCTTGAAGATACCAAGCCTGGATCAGATTCTGTGAGAATAGACAGATTATGGTGTGTGACTGATGTAGAAACAGAGTATAGAATGATGTAAGAGAAAGAGAATCAGAGAGACAAGTGAGATTTAAAGAGACTGCAATGTAGAGTATTGGAGAATAAGAGAGATTTAGGAGGAGTATGAGATTATTGTGAGAGATTTCGTGTAAGAGAGTAAGTAACCAGAGAATAGAGAGATTAATGAGACAGGAGAATGGTGAAGAAGAAAGGGGAACTCCCCACTTTCAGCTTAATTTGTTTTGATTACAAGAGAGGCTAATATATAGCCCAACTACACAACAAACTAGCTAATAAACAATTACTTGTGTAGGGAATGGATAAACAATAATATTGTGGGGAAATCAGAAGGGGCAGGCTGGCTGGGACAGGCTGGGCACGTCCAGAATGGTGAGAAAGTGACTGGAGGAAGAGGCACACACAGCTTGGTGTGATAGTGACAGGTCAGTCCTTCTTCTTATGCACCACTTGCTCTCTTTCTTGTCTAAATCAGACCAGCTAGTTCCAATTGCATTCAAACTGAATTGCCTTGACTTCTGGAGCATTAGCCACGTCCATAATGTCTTCCCCACTCATTCCTTGCCTTGCAAGTCAAGTCTGGTTAGGTTTTGGATGAATAGTAGACAGATTCAAATCTTCTCACTTTGCTGTCCTAGTTTGAACCTTAATCCAGCTTGCTTCGTCTTCTCTATCTTTTATTATTCCAACACTCCCCCTCAAGCTTGACCATAGGAGATCCTTGGACAAGCTTGGAACCTTGAAGAAGCTCCCTCATTAAAAACCTTGGCCAGAAAACCCTCCTTAGGGATAAAACCAACCAAGGAAAAGAGTAGAGTTCTCCAAGGCCTAGGGATTGGCCAGTGAGCCTAAGGAACTTCAGATTTATCATGGTGGAGTCCTTAGGCTCTGGATCGTGGCCTAACTTGTGGTGCAAGCGTGGACTCCATCACTTGCACACACCAACACCTTGGACTCTTCTTAGACCCTGGTTTGTGTCTCCCCCTCTCTTCTGACTACTCGCCATCTTGATAGGTAAGGATGGACCGGTTCTTTGCTTCATTGAGTCTCAAGTAAGGTACCTGATACAATATCCCACAGGTGCATCAGTTCTCAAGGTAATGCACTAATCACAATAATCTCAATAACATTTTAATCATAAGAACAACAATGAATGTTTTGAGATGAGTTTAAGGTGCTTCCCTTTCATCATTATGGTAGGGAGTGAACTCCACTTGAGTCCCCACTTGGTAAGACATCTCTCAGATCATAGGAAGCTCATTCACACTCCCCCTCAAGCTTGGAACCGAGAATAGGTGAAGGTCCAAGCTTGCAAGGTTGCAATGAGTTCATGATAGCTTCTTTGATCCGGCTGGTGAGGAATGATGCAAGAGTGAACTCCACTTCTTGCCAAGAGACAATGGACGACTTGGATCCTCAGAATTGCACACCAATACCCCTCCTCAAGCTTCATCCAGAGAGAATAGGTGAAGGACCAAGCTTGGAAGTGGGCAGTACTGAGCTTGAACCAGGAGCACAACAGTTCCAACACCTGCGCTTAAGCCAACTGATCCACCTTTGATCTCTGCTCCATTGCCTTTGGACCACCGGTCTCCTCATGACTTAGGTGATGGTCTTCTTTGTGTGTCTCATGAACCAGGAGCTCAACACCCAAACAGGCTGCGCTTAATTCAACCGGTTCTACACACAAGCTATCTCTCCATGGTCAGGAATATACATCATGTGTAGGCTCTGAACTTCATGGGCAATGTCTTCTTCTTTGTCTTGGATTGGTGGTGGACAGAGAGCACCTCTTGTGTACCTGAAACATCACTCAAACTCCAGCAAGAATTAGACCACACAGTATGACCAGACCTTGATAACTCACCAAGTCTGATCCATCATGTTAAACAAGATGCAAAGGCCTGAATCTAAACAACTCATTCAGTTCAAATCCAAGCAACCAACTCTCTAAATGCACATGTATGATAACTCATCAATAACAAGGTATTTAGGCAAATTTTAATGACCATTTAAGCAAACACTATGATTAAATGTCAAAAACAGAGACTAGATAACTCATCTAATCACCTTAACCAGTTTAAGAATGCATCACATGACCAGGAACAACCTATGGATGCAAAACAAGACATAGAGCCAACATATAGATGCATTACATGACCAGGAAACTCTCCTAGACCTCTAGCAATGCCACAAGACTCAAACCAGGTTCTAGACAACTCGCCTAGACAATTCTGAACACAAACAATTTATCTAAAGCAATAACTAGTCATGACCATGCTAGCAAGCTTAGAAACAATTCAAAACAGAACCACACACACAGTTTTTGTATTATGGGACAGAAACTAGGTTCAACAACTCTAGCACTTGAACCTGTCCCAAGAACAAAACAATTCACAAATAATTAAACTAGGACATTAACTAGACATAACCATGCTAGTAAACTCCTAGAACAGACCACACACAACCAGAAAAAATTTAAACAATTATTAAGTATACTGGGACAGAAACTAGGTTCAACAACTCTAGCAACTTTAAACTGTCCCTAAGATACTAAACACACCACTCAACACAACCAGACATAAAGACGCAAGCTTTACTCAAGGGAAAGAGGTTTAGCTTACAACCAAGGAACCTGATCTGGTTCCTTGAACCTCCAAGGCACATGGTTCACCTGAACTTGGCAGACTTGGATTTTGGGTTCTCTACCCAACTCCATTCCTTTGAGTGTGCTTTCCCCTTGAACCTCTCATGCTTAGGACCTCTCCTTTCTTCCTGTTTACCAGACGCCACCTTCTGGAAGATAGTGAGAGACTCCATCTTGAAAAGAACATCAGAATTGCTTGTACAGATTTTGTTTGGAGTTTTGCTTGCCAAACAGCTCCAAAACATTTTGCTTCCAAGAGATTGTTGACATGAAGAGATGAATGACAGAGAAGAAGAAGAGATCAAGGCAAAGAGGAGCTTCCAGAATGATCAAGGTTGAAAATGTTTACTAGTCCGTACAGTTAGGTCAAGGAGTGACCTAACGTGACTTGCAAGACAAGAGAAGGCTTAACTTGAGAAGAAAGGAAGTTTACTTGCCTCAGAACAAATGGGAATGGAAACAAAAGGGAAAGAGACGTTGGAGGAGTGGTCCTGGATGGAGAAGGAATTCAAATGGAGAGGGGGGACCATCTAGCACCTGTCACTTTCCAACAAGGCTGGACGTGCCCCTGCCATCCCTCAGACCCCTGCCATTCCTCAGACCT
The DNA here is from genome assembly GCA_905132885.1 of Moricandia moricandioides. NCBI lineage: Eukaryota > Viridiplantae > Streptophyta > Magnoliopsida > Brassicales > Brassicaceae > Moricandia > Moricandia moricandioides. Next base: position 126 of record CAJHQQ010005139.1, on the reverse strand, counting down.
CTCAGACCTATTTGTTTATTCTTTTTCTGATGCGTCCCTAGGATGCTCTTTGGTTGATGGGAATGGATAATCCTTGCAAGAACGAATCAAAAGACTCAAGTCCTTCAAGGCATGTGGATTGGATGG
>CAJHQQ010005138.1:0-20089 GCA_905132885.1 Moricandia moricandioides | reverse complement strand
ATGGTCAAGGGTTGCACCCCATCGACCAAATGGTGCCCTTTCACCTAAAAGTTGTGTCCGTTCGAGGGGCAAAACTTACCCCCTCGCCCTCTATAAATAGGGGTCCTCCCTGCACGTTTTATTCATTCAGTTTCAGAAATCACAGACAGAAGAAAATACAGAGAGAAAAGGAGAGAGGGTCGGATTCAATAATCCAATATCGATATGCTTGTGTAGGCGATATCGAGACTGTTTTGAGAGAGATCATGAGGGCAGTTGAGAATGACCTTCTCATTGGATTTGATCATTGTTATCAACTCTCAAACCTTTCTCCTGAGTCTGGTAACACACGCAAATCACCAGGAAAGAAGAGAGAGGGACGGACTTCACTTCCAAAGGATTATATAGCCTTAAAGGGGGTAGTTCGTGGAGAGACTGTTTCGTGGAAGTTCATGGGATGTGATGCACGATCCATGAATGGATCTTATCATTCCTGGAAGTGAATGAAAGACTTGATAAAGGCGTGGCTATCAACATCATGGACGTTCCAAGTATTGGGTGTTATTGGCGAACCATCGCCATGGATCATTGATCGGTACGATCGTGGTTATGGGTTGGGTTTTGGTCCCACTGCATCCGGATCTCTTCCTTCTTCTTTTCAATACTGGTTCTTCTTCTCCTTACTCTGTATTTGCGTGATGAATGTGTGGTTTGGTCACGGAATGTCTTGGTAAGCGACCAAGGTCATGTCCGAGTGGAACCAACCACAAACCATGGTTCATGGACGATCGGACGGATGGTCGATTGGGTCTTAGCCATGGGTCGGTTTTCCTTGTTCTGGAAAGGGTAATTCCGTGGGTTCATTGGGCTTGTATGGGCTATTGGGTTATGGCCTTTAGTACGGTCCAAAGTGGATTGGATCAAGTCCCAATGAGAGTCGGTTATGTGGACAGTCCGGATCATGCCATAGCATGGGGCGGTTGGTCTGAACGTTGGAATGTCCCAAAGGGTACGAGTGCCAAGAGTCATGAGTCACCAAGGGTTGTGAGTTACCAAAGGGTGCAAGTAACCAAAAGGCATGAGGTGCCAAGGGTTACGAGTATCAAAGGGTACGAGGACCAAAAGGTGCCATCGACCAAAAGGTGCCATCGACCAAAGGGTGCATGTTCCAAACGGTACCAATGGATGCAGGTTCTGTCCGGTCCATATGGTTCAGTCCATGACTTATTAAGTCAGGACGTACGAACGTGTCGTGATCCAAAAGGTACGAACGTGTCGTGATCCAAGAGGTACGAACGTGTCGTGATCCAAAAGGTACGAACGTGTCGTGATCCAAAAGGTACGAACGTATTGTGATCCAAGGGATGCAAACGGGTCGGGACCGAAGGGGTACGAACGGGTCGGGACCGAAAGGGTGCGAACGGGTCGGAATCGGAAGGGTACGAACGGGTCGGGACCGAAAGGGTACGAACGGTTCGGGTCTGAAAGGGTACGAATGATTCGGGACCGAGGAGGTACGAATGGATCGTGACCAAGTAGGTGTGATTGTTCAAGTAAAGTGGTATATGATCTAATCATGGTTGAGAAGGGACGACCTGACCCATAAGGGATGGATCAAGGTGTCGGATCTAACCTGAGTAATGAATACATCGTTTGCTATGAACATGTTAGATCGGTGGTCTCGGATATAGGCCAATGCCGATCAGGCAAGATGAATACTCATCAGTTCTAAGTCATGTGAGGATGGTTGGATGATTGACTTAGGATATGATGGGCATTCTCAGTCCAGGAAGGGACTTGGTACTATTGCCTATACGGTGAAACGAGGCTGGATGTTGTATGAGCCGATAAGGGCCAAATGCATATCCTTAACCGATTGAAGACTTCTCGAGGGTTACCTTAGTCTGTGGGGATGGTTGGTTGAATGACTAAGTACCCAAAGGGATTTGTCTTAATGAAGGAATAAGATAAGAACTAAGGAGACACTCAATGAGTCTAATGGTTCATTAGACAAGTAAGTGTAGTTCGGGTCAATGGAGGTCCGATGAGCTACTAAGCTCCGTGGTTGTGGCAAAGGTATGATTTATCACATACGGGTTATATTAGTATCTGGTTAGGATGCTAGTATAATGATCGAGGGAAATGGAACCTCAGATCAGTATAACTTGTTTTGGTTAGGATCGACCTTTGAGCTAGTTGGTAGTTGATATAACTAACCAAGGCTCAGGCGATGACACCGGACAAGTATTAGATTGGTCATAGACCAATGATATCTAGAAAATATTCCGCTGTGCATAATTTGAAAGGATCTAAGCTAGGAATCGACTAAGGTAGTCGTAAGCTAAGGTCTAAAGATAGCCCTCGCTGTTAGGCGAAATTATAAATAAGGGCAAAAATCTAGAGGTTCGGTCTGTGTACGGACCGAGCAACGTGAGGCTTCAACCGCGGCCTAGGTGGACTGATCAGTCCATCATGTACTGATTGGGTCGAGTTTTCATGGACTGATCAGTCCATACGTACTGTCCGGACGGACTGATCAGTCCGTGTACTGATTTTGGCCGAGTTTTCATGGACTGATGACCCAAGTCCCGAGTTTTCATGTACTGATGGGTCATCCGGGACAGTCCGGATGGACTGATCAGTCCATCATGTACTGATTGGGTCGAGTTTTCATGGACTGATCAGTCCATACGTACTGTCCGGACGGACTTGATCAGTCCGTGTACTGATTTGGCCGAGTTTTCATGGACTGATGACCCAAGTCCCGAGTTTTCATGTACTGATGGGTCATCCGGGACAGTCCGGATGGACTGATCAGTCCATCATGTACTGATTGGGTCGAGTTTTCATGGACTGATCAGTCCATACGTACTGTCCGGACGGACTGATCAGTCCGTGTACTGAGTTTGGCCGAGTTTTCATGGACTGATTGACCCAAGTCCCGAGTTTTCATGTACTGATGGGTCATCCGGGACAGTCCGGATGGACTGATCAGTCCATCATGTACTGATTGGTCGAGTTTTCATGGACTGATCAGTCCATACGTACTGTCCGGACGGACTGATCAGTCCGTGTACTGAGTTTGGCCGAGTTTTCATGGACTGATGACCCAAGTCCCGAGTTTTCATGTACTGATGGGTCATCCGGGACAGTCCGGATGGACTGATCAGTCCATCATGTACTGATTGGGTCGAGTTTTCATGGACTGATCAGTCCATACGTACTGTCCGGACGGACTGATCAGTCCGTGTACTGAGTTTGGCCGAGTTTTCATGGACTGATGACCCAAGTCCCGAGTTTTCATGTACTGATGGGTCATCCGGGACAGTCCGGATGGACTGATCAGTCCATCATGTACTGATTGGGTCGAGTTTTCATGGACTGATCAGTCCATACGTACTGTCCGGACGGACTGATCAGTCCGTGTACTGAGTTTGGCCGAGTTTTCATGGACTGATGACCCAAGTCCCGAGTTTTCATGTACTGATGGGTCATCCGGGACAGTCCGGATGGACTGATCAGTCCATCATGTACTGATTGGGTCGAGTTTTCATGGACTGATCAGTCCATACGTACTGTCCGGACGGACTGATCAGTCCGTGTACTGATTTTGGCCGAGTTTTCATGGACTGATGACCCAAGTCCCGAGTTTTCATGTACTGATGGGTCGTCCGGGACAGTCCGGATGGACTGATCAGTCCATCATGTACTGATTGGGTCGAGTTTTCATGGACTGATCAGTCCATACGTACTGTCCGGACGGACTGATCAGTCTGTGTACTGAGTTTGGCCGAGTTTTCATGGACTGATGACCCAAGTCCCGAGTTTTCATGTACTGATGGGTCGTCCGGGACAGTCCGGATGGACTGATCAGTCCATCATGTACTGATTGGGTCGAGTTTTCATGGACTGATCAGTCCATACGTACTGTCCGGACGGACTGATCAGTCCGTGTACTGAGTTTGGCCGAGTTTTCATGGACTGATGACCCAAGTCCCGAGTTTTCATGTACTGATGGGTCATCCGGGACAGTCCGGATGGACTGATCAGTCCATCATGTACTGATTGGGTCGAGTTTTCATGGACTGATCAGTCCATACGTACTGTCCGGACGGACTGATCAGTCCGTGTACTGAGTTTGGCCGAGATTTCATGGACTGATGACCCAAGTCCCGAGTTTTCATGTACTGATGGGTCATCCGGGACAGTCCGGATGGACTGATCAGTCCATCATGTACTGATTGGGTCGAGTTTTCATGGACTGATCAGTCCATACGTACTGTCCGGACGGACTGATCAGTCCGTGTACTGATTTTGGCCGAGTTTTCATGGACTGATGAGAACAGTCCCGAGTTTTCATGTACTGATGGCTCGTCCCGGGCAGTCCGGATGGACTGATCAGTCCGTCATGTACTGAATTGGTCGAGTTTTCATGGACTGATCAGTCCATACGTACTGTCTGGACGGACTGATCAGTCCGTGTACTGATTTTGGCCGAGTTTTCATGGACTGATGAGCCAAGTCCCGAGTTTTCATGTACTGATGGCTCATCCCGGGCAGTCCGGATGGACTGATCAGTCCATCATGTACTGATTGGGTCGAGTTTTCATGGACTGATCAGTCTATACGTACTGTCCGGACGGACTGATCAGTCCGTGTACTGATTTTGGCCGAGTTTTCATGGACTGATGACCCAAGTCCCGAGTTTTCATGTACTGATGGGTCATCCGGGACAGTCCGGATGGACTGATCTGTCCATCATGTACTGATTGGGTCGAGTTTTCATGGACTGATCTGTCCATACGTACTGTCCGGATGGACTGATCAGTCCGTGTACTGATTTTGGCCGAGTTTTCATGGACTGATGACCCAAGTCCCGAGTTTTCATGTACTGATGGGTCATCCGGGACAGTCCGGATGGACTGATCAGTCCATCATGTACTGATTGGGTCGAGTTTTCATGGACTGATCAGTCCATACGTACTGTCCGGACGGACTGATCAGTCCGTGTACTGAGTTTGGCCGAGTTTTCATGGACTGATGACCCAAGTCCCGAGTTTTCATGTACTGATGGGTCATCCGGGACAGTCCGGATGGACTGATCAGTCCATCATGTACTAATTGGGTCGAGTTTTCATGGACTGATCAGTCCATACGTACTGTCCGGAAGGACTGATCAGTCCGTGTACTGAGTTTGGCCGAGTTTTCATGGACTGATGACCCAAGTCCCGAGTTTTCATGTACTGATGGGTCATCCGGGACAGTCCGGATGGACTGATCAGTCCATCTTGTACTGATTGGGTCGAGTTTTCATGGACTGATCAGTCCATACGTACTGTCCGGACGGACTGATAAGTCCGTGTACTGATTTTGGCCGAGTTTACATGGACTGATGAGCCAAGTCCCGAGTTTTCATGTACTGATGGCTCATCCCGGGCAGTCCGGATGGACTGATCTGTCCATCATGTACTGATTGGGTTGAGTTTTCATGGACTGATCAGTCTATACGTACTGTCCGGACGGACTGATCAGTCCGTGTACTGATTTTGGCCGAGTTTTCATGGACTGATGAGCCAAGTCCCGAGTTTTCATGTACTGATGGCTCATCCCGGGCAGTCCGGATGGACTGATAAGTCCATCATGTACTGATTGGGTCGAGTTTTCATGGACTGATCAGTCTATACGTACTGTCCAGACGGACTGATCAGTCCGTGTACTGATTTTGGCCGAGTTTTCATGGACTGATGAGCCAAGTCCCGAGTTTTCATGTACTGATGGCTCATCCCGGGCAGTCCGGATGGACTGTATAAACCCCATATAAGTGGTCTTGTATTTTTACCTTCTTATTAATATATGAGTCAGTTTTCCCTAGCAAGAAACCCTAGCCTCTCTCTATAAATCTGCATGTGAAGCCAGCCTAGGAGGCGATCGAATCTTATCAAGTTTTCATCACCAAACTTGTGGCGATTCTTCATTCCATTCCATCCATCAATTCAGCTTGGGAGAGACACACATCCAACAAGCCGAATCCCATCCTCACCTCATCAATCATCCCTTGTTCTTGTTGAGAGAGACACACGTCCAGCAACAAGGATCCATCGATCCATACTTCTATCCCTTGTCTTTTGATTTATCTTTTCATCGCATATCATCTAGATTTTCATTGCATCTTAAAACTAAAACCCATAAAAATCATTTGCCTTTATCATCATCATCTAGTTTATTTGTTCATCATTTATAACATAAAAACTCATAAAAAGGTTCAGGTACAATCGCATCCCCGGATCAACCCAACCGCATCGCACCACCCTCGTCCATCCGTACGTCCCACAGCCAGAAATCCCAGCACCCATCGAACCATGCGTGTGACCTAAACCTCAGGCTGTAACATTTTGGTATCAGATCTAAAAGGCTCCTAATCACTCGGTTGTACTTCTTCCTTATTCCTTTACATAGCATTTCATTACACTTGATTGTTGCATTCGAAAATCAAAAAAAAAAAGAACATTAGGTTGTTTGCTAGTTGCGGCTATAGCCGATACTCATCTAGGGTTTATTAGGTTTTTGCTTGGGCAACACTTACTTGTCGAGTTTGTTAGGGTATTTATTCGACCACTTTCCTTAAACGGAAGGTCAATATCCCCTTGCAATCAATCAGACCATACTTGCCTTTTCTTGTGCATTCGATTTAGTTTCCATTATCCCTTAGATATTATTCATCCGATTTCCATTTTCCATTTTCTTGCATAAGTTATAATTCCTTTTTTTTTCTTTCTTTCCATTTTTCCTATATAAGATTACTTCCTTAGTTCCTTTTTCTATCGAATTCTTTTCTTTCTTTGTAGTCAGCATGGGAGATCTAGGTCAAGGTGTACCCACCCAAGCCGAGATCAATGCACAACTACTAACCGGCCAAGCACAACTACACAATGCACTAGCAGCCATGACAGCCCAACTTGCTCGACTGGAGCAAGGGAACCGGGAAGGAGAACCCCGAGCTAGGGGCAGGAAACATTCGTACTTGGAGGATCCCCGATCCCAGACAGAAGATGATAGCTCTGATTCCAACCCACCCGACCAAGGTGCACGCAGACCAGGCCGTGGAAGGGCAGGGGTACGTGGGGACCATCTGATCCAAGGAGATGGGAGTCCCATCCGAAGGAGAAACCATGACGAGGAGATTCGTTGGCAAGGAGGCAAGGACCTCAAGTTGAACCCACCCACCTTTGCTGGAAAGGTTAACCTTGATGCATATGTTGAATGGGAAAGGCGCATGGAGTACATCTTTGACTACTACCGGTATTCTGATGCCAAGAAGATTTCCCTAGCCGCAGCCCAACTCGCTGATAATGCACTTGCCTGGTGGGATTGGGAGGTTGCTGATGCTGGTCGAGACTATAGGGTGGACACATGGGATGAGATGCGATCCAAGCTTCGCACCAGGTATGTTCCAACCTATTACCAATGGGACTTACAGAAACGTTTTCGTAAATTGAATCAGGGAACTAGGTTGTGGAGGAGTACATTGAAGAGTTTGAGTCCCTACGCAACAAGCTTAAGACCCGTGAGACTGAGGAAACCCTAATGGCCCAATTCCTAGATGGACTGCAAGACCGCATTGCACGCAAGGTGGAAAGGCAACCATATGAAAATTTCAACGACCTGCTCCACTATGCCATCCAAGCTGAGCAACACATCCGGAGGAAGAATGTGTCCACTACCAAGAACAAGACCCCATGGACCTCAACAGGTTCCAAGGGTGCCGACAAGGGCAAGGCAATTGAAGTGGACAACCGTTTTAAGAGGAACCAGCCTGAACCAACCAAGACCGGACCATCCGATCAAGGTAAGTCTCAAACACAAGCTCAACGGACCCGTGACATCACTTGTTTTAAATGTTAGGGCAAGGGACATTATGCAAAGAACTGCCCGAACAAACGTGTGCTGGTCATCTAGGCCGATGGGGAATATGAGTCCCAGGACGAGGCAGAAGTAGAACCCCTTGACACGGATGATGAGGTGATCGACCATCCAGAAACCGGGGAGTTGCTGGTTACCAGGCGATCCCTTTGTGCTCTATTCGACCTAGAGACGATCCAAAGGGAAAACATCTTCCACACTAGGTGTACTATTGATCAAAAGGTATGTAGCTTGATCATTGATGGTGGTTCATGTACTAACGTGGCTAGCAAGTATCTTGTTGACAAGCTAGGACTGGTTAAGACCACCCACCCTAGACCTTACCGGCTCAAGTGGCTCAATGATGAGACTAAACTTAAGATAGCCGAGCAAGTGGTGATATCCTTCAGCATTGGTAAGTACCACGATCAGGTCAAGTGTGATGTGGTACCTATGCAAGCCGGCAATTTTCTTCTAGGGAGGCTGTGGCAGTTTGACAAGGAGACCCTACACCACGGTCGAACCAACGTCTATAGCTTTACCCACAACCACAAGAAGCACACCCTGACACCACTCAGCCCCCAGGAGGTCCATGACATGCAGAAGGCAATGTCCCAGACGCACAAGGTAAGTAAGACTAACCTTTACATAACCTCGGGTCAAGTGATTAAAACCTTAAATCATGAGACGCAGGTGCTACGAATGATCTTTAAGGAAGGTTGTTTTGCAGGATTTGAGGCCCAGGAATTACCAACTGAGGTGCAAGACCTTATGGAGAGGTACAAGGATGTCTTCCTGGATGAGATCCCAGCCGGCCTACCCCCTATATGTGGCATAGAACACCAGATTGATCTAGTACCCAGAGCACCCCTACCCAACCGACCTGCCTACCGAGTCAACCCTGAGGAAGCCAAGGAGTTAGAAAGACAGGTCCAAGAACTTATGGACAATGGATACATCCGTGAAAGTCTCAGCCCATGTGCCGTACCAGTCCTATTGGTGCCCAAGAAGGACGGGACATGGCGAATGTGTGTGGATTGCCGTGCCATCAACAACATAACCATCAAATATCAGTACCCTATACCTAGATTAGATGATATGTTGGATGAGTGAGATGGTTTCTCTTTTGCAGGAGTTTCAAGATGTATTTCCAGAGGACAATCCCATTGGTTTACCACCATTGAGGGGGATTGAGCACCAGATAGACTTTGTGCTAGGATCTACACTTCCAAACCGTCCAGCATATAGAAGCAATCCGGTTGAGACCAAGGAGTTGCAAAGACAAGTGGTAGAACTCATGGAGAAGGGCTATATCCGGGAGAGTTTGAGCCCATGTGCTGTACCAGTGCTCCTAGTGCCTAAGAAGGATGGTACATGGCGTATGTGTGTTGATTGTAGATCAATCAACAACATCACAGTGAAGTATCGCCACCCTATCTCTAGACTAGATGATATGCTTGATGAATTACATGGTTCTTGCATCTTTTCTAAGATTGATTTAAAAAGTGGTTACCATCAGATTAGGATGAAAGAAGGAGATGAATGGAAAACTACCTTTAAAACTAAGCATGGATTGTATGAGTGGTTAGTTATGCCATTTGGATTAACCAATGCACCTATTACATTCATGAGGTTAATGAATCATGTTCTTAGATCATTCATAGGCATTTCTGTTGTAGTATACTTTGATGACATCCTAGTATATAGCAAGAACTTAGAAGAGCATCTAGATCATCTTAGGGCTGTCTTGAATACTTTGAGGAGTGAAAAGCTTTATGCCAACTTGAAGAAGTGCACCTTTTGCACAGATAACTTGGTTTTCCTAGGCTTTGTTGTGAGTGCAGATGGAGTTAAGGTTGATGAGAGAAGATCAAGGCAATCAAAGAATGGCCGAGTCCAACCTCAGTAGGAGAAGTGAGGAGTTTCCATGGGCTTGCCGGCTTCTATAGGAGATTTGTCAAGGACTTTAGCACCATTGCAGCTCCCTTAACCGAAGTAATAAAGAAGGATGTTGGATTCAAGTGGGGAGATGCACAAGAGAAGGCTTTCCAGAGCCTAAAAGAGAAGCTTACTCAATCACCTCTTCTTATGCTTCCTGACTTTGCTAAAACTTTTGAAATATAATGTGATGCATCAGGAATTGGTATTGGTGCTGTGTTGATGCAGGATAGGAAACCCATTGCATACTTCAGTGAGAAGCTTGGAGGAGCCACTCTCAACTATGCAACCTATGACAAAGAGCTCTATGCCTTGGTAAGGGCATTACAAACGTGGCAACACTACTTGTGGCCCAAGGAGTTTGTCATTCACACTGATCATGAGTCCCTCAAGTATCTAAAAGGGCAGAGTAAGCTTAGCCAAAAGACACGCAAGGTGGGTTGAATTCATTGAGACCTTCCCATACGTGATCAAATACAAACAAGGTAAGGAGAATGTAGTTGCTGATGCACTATCTCGGAGGTATGTTCTCTTGACCACTCTAGATGCTAAGTTACTTGGGTTTGAGCAGATAAAAGATATGTATGATACTGATCATGACTTCAAGGAAGCTTATGCTTCATGTGCTAAGTTTGCCTCAGGGCATTACTTTAGAAAGGAGGGCTATTTGTTCTATGACAATAGATTGTGTGTGCCTAATTGTTCTTTGAGAGATCAGGGAATCCCATGGGGGCAGTCTAATGGGACACTTTGGGATTGCCAAGACCTTGAAAGTTTTACAGGATCACTTCTATTGGCCACACATGAAGAGAGATGTGGAGAGAATATGTGGAAGGTGTGCTACTTGCAAGCATGCCAAGTCCCAAGTTCAAAACCAGGGTTTGTATACTCCTTTACCCATTCCACACCATCCCTGGAATGACATCTCTATGGACTTTATTGTTGGTTTACCTAGAACTAGGACTGGAAAGGATTCTATATTTGTTGTTGTTGATAGGTTCTCTAAGATGGCACATTTCATAGCATGTCACAAGACTGATGATGCATTACATGTAGCTAACTTGTTCTTTAAAGAGGTTGTACGTTTGCATGGCATGCCTAGAACCATAGTTTCTGATAGGGACACTAAGTTTCTTAGCTACTTTTGGAAAACACTTTGGTCTAAGTTAGGCACTAAGCTATTGTTCTCTACTACATGTCATCCACAGACTGATGGGCAAACTGAGGTAGTTAATAGGACATTAGGGACACTCCTGCGTGCATTCATTAGAAAGAACTTAAGAACATGGGAAGAATACTTGCCACATTGTGAATTTGCATACAATCATGCTATGCATTCTGCTTCTAAGTATTCACCGTTTGAGATTGTGTATGGGTTCAATCCCACCTCTCCTTTGGATCTAATGCCTTTACCTGAGTGTGAAAGGATAAGTCTAGATGGCAAGAAGAAAGCCGAGTTGGTTCAACAGATTCATGAGAAGGCTAGACAAAACATTGAGCAGAAGACCAAGCTTTATGAGAAACAAGCAAACAAGGGGAGACGTGTGAGGACCTTTGAAGTTGGTGACCAAGTTTGGTTGAACCTGAGGAAGGATAGGTTCCCCAACGAGAGGAAGTCCAAACTGATGCCAAGGGTTGATGGACCCTTTGAGATCATCCACAAGATCAATGACAATGCCTACAAGCTTGATCTCCAAGGTAAGTATGATGTATCAAATAGCTTCAATGTCACTGACTTGGTTCCTTTTGTTGTAGATGGACCTGATTTGAGGACAAATCCTTTTCAAGAGGGAGGGGATGATGTGATCATGGACCGGATCACTAAGGAGGACAAGGAGAGTCTAGACGAGCCACATGAAGCCACAACGCATCAACCACTTGGTGAGGATGCTCTAGCCATTCCTGAAGGTCCCATGACTCGTTCCAGAGTCAAGAAGCTCAAGGAGAATGTTGCTGGATTACTCACTTCACATCCACAACAAGAAGGTCTTGGACAAGGTTTGATCCGAGATGTCTTGATCACCATTCAAGCCATCTCTACACCAAACTGAGTTAGTGTCTAGGCAAGACATGGGGTGCGTGCTCTTTTCCTTGCTTTTGGTTTTGTCCCACGAGGTTTTCCAGGAGGAAGGTTTTTAACGAGGCCACAACTTGTCTACACATCACCTAAGTGCTATTCTCGGTCCAAGACTCAATAAAGTTACATTTCTATTTCATTTTAAACTTATGTTAAACTTAGACTATATTTTTAGTTCTTTCCTTTTTTGATTCATTGTCGAAACCCTAGAGAGTGTGTTCTCTGGTTTCTTATTTAAAGGGTTCTCTACACCCTTTTGTATCATCCAACTTTCTCAATACAAGTATCATTCATCTTATACGGCTCTCTCTCTCTAAAAGAAGTGTGCCGAGTTCTGGTGTGTCATATCCAGAGACTTAAGGGTGTTTAGTTTGGTGTGTCATATCCAAATCATTCATCTAGGAGTATCAAGAGATCATTCATCCCTCTTGTGTCACCATTCAATCCACACGCCTTGAAGAACTTGAGTCTCTGATTCGTTCTTGCAAGGATCTATCCATTCCCATCAACCAAAGAGCATCCTAGGGACGCATCACTTGTTCAGACAAGCATTTCCGGAGCTGAGTAAATGTCTATAAATAATAAGATGAGAATAACGTAACTCCAAAGTTCTCTTCCATGATTAAATTATTTTTTTTCCAAAATAAACTTGATTTAGACACTTCTTTTTCTACGATTTGTTTTTTTTTTGGAACACAACCATTTCATTAATTAACTTAACCGGATACAAAGATAAAAGCAACATCAAGAATTCGATGTGCAGTCCTAGTGAACATTTTTAATACAAGGCCATAAAGAGATAGAGACACAAACTTGGATAAGTTTGATAATAAGCTGAAAGAGATTTTAAGGGTACCACACACGACTAAACTCATAGAGAGATTACACCGTCCTTCAAAATCTTCAACTATTGAAATAATCACCGTAAATCGTGACGTTGAGCGCTCCATAACCTCAATTCTCATTTGGATGAGTTTCGTTGTACCTTCCGGTCCCAAACGAACCATTACACAAGGCAACAAGCGGTAAGGAAATCGACAAAGATCTTTGGCTTTGAAACCAAAAGAACAGTACCTCACACAAGGAGGAGTTTTGATGGAACTTTTCACTCCCACGAAGAGGAGGAAGATGGAAAGAAGTCTCTCATGGCTCCGGCATGAGGAAGTTTGGCTAGCCTTTGCTGAAAGAAAAAAGACTAAGGAACTACAATCTTCAACCTTTCGAAGACTCCAACCTAATAATAAACTTGATTTGATAATTGCACTTGTTGGAGTTGGACGTTGATGATGAACTTTTCTTGGAAATTCGGAGTAGACTCCAGAGATTGCACCAAAGAAGGAGATGGGTACTTCTGAGCTTTTCACATTCACATCGAACAAAAAGATGGGCTTAACAATTGATTCTGAGAGAGCAATCATTGAAATCAGGCAGAAAAACCCCACTCCATCATTACCGTGGTGGAGCCAAGGAGATTTAACGGACCCAACGCTGAGCCTCTGGTAATTGAAGTCTAGTAAGCTTTGAGAGAATGAGCATTCATTCATATGTGTAGCTGCAAGCGGTTTTTGTGGTGATAGTCCAGAGCCGAAGAGGCTAACATATCTTGTCTGCAAAGAAACAAAATGGTTGATATGGCTGGAGACAAAGTGTCACCGAGAAATAGGTGGAACCCCACACACATCGGAAGACAGATCTACAGTTGAAATCAGAGCACTTGAACAACGCAGAGAAGTGTGACGAGTGAAGACCAAGGACCAAAGGGCTTGGATGCAGTGTTGAAGTTTCAGATCTGGCCACAAGGATAAGTGTGGAGCCCCACACACACGAGTAGCCATACTTAGATCTGAAACAGGCGTTGTGGATAACAACGAAAGGATGTTATAGGTGATGACCAAGAACCAGAGAGCTTGGGTGTGGTAACGGCGACGACGAGGAGCACATCCCTTCACGGCGGAGAAAACCAGCAAACCCAAACCCTCGATGAAACTGATAAGAAAAGCAGTAAAAAACATAGAGATAAGAATGAAATAGGCAGATGCATAAGAGACACGTCGACGCCGGCGAGCTTAGGAGCTGCCGGCGTCGGAATCCATGGTCGGTGTGAGAGTCTTAAGAGTGCTTGGGAGCGTTGGAGCTTTTTTTTTTTTTACAAGTGACGTTTCTACCACGACTTTTTCTACGTTTAATTAATAAATATTTGATCAACATTCAAACCTTCACCCAAAAAAAATGAAAAATTGTTTTCTAATTATCAAAATTATATTAAAACAAAAAATATGAAAAACAAGACCAAACAATTAAAGAAAATAAGTTCTAACGTTAAACAAATTGGAAAACTTTCTATAATATTAGATTTTACACACTTTCTAATTCATGTTATGTTATAAATTTCCAAATTTATTAACCATCATATATATTAAGAAAATGGTCACAAGCTGTAATAAACCTACACAATGTATTATGGAGAGGAAGGGAAATCCAGTGTCGATATTGAAGGGAAATTCAGTGTCACTATTGAGAAAATTAAAAAGGATCTCAAGAACCATGATCTGTAATTTGGAATGTATTATGAGGAGAGAATTTATTAGCCTTCAAGAGATTGAAAGTAGTAAATCAAGATAGCTTACTTATTTGTATATGAGAAGCTCAGTTGAAAGATGAGAACTTAAGGATTTAATGGGAGGAAATGAATGAAGAGAAGTACAGAGGTGTTCTCATCATGTCCACGTGTTTGTGGACGTTCTAGTTAGTACGAGGGATATTTTTCAGTTTCGAGTCTTACTGCGACAGGATCTGCATTTCTTCTTCGTTGCATGTTATAATCCGATCAGGGTTCTCTTTTCTCTTAGTATCAATGAACAAAACAGTGCATGTTAATATATGTTAGATTGGGTGTATATGAGATATTCAATTGACTGGCTGTTTTTTATGTGTGCCAGCCAATCAACAACAACATATAGGTATATTGATGCACCGCAGAAAGACTAAGGGCAGATTCCTAGTGAGAAAACGGTTACCTTGTTATTTCGACAATTGTATCCATACATATCGGACAATTACTGCTCCACTGCAATCAAACAACAAAGAAATATCAACAGAAGCAGTTATTAGTTCAGAGTTTGCAATCTGTAATAGAGATATGGCAAAACGTTTTCTGAGTCGTTTAGTGCTGATGATTGGCTGCAACCGTCACTTAATAGTAACCAGAGCTTCCATTGATTTGAAATTTCTCCATGGCTGTAACAAATCCCAATTGCAATTAGATGATTAAGAAACATTGTCAGTACCTTATCAAGACGAATTACCAGTAATCCGAACTAGCAGTACCTTCCCTATCAAGACGAACTAGCAGTACCTTCCCTAGTAACTCTATACAATGCTCTAAACTGAAACATGCATACATTACGTATGGAAAAAACGCCCATGTGTGCATTACCAGCGAGACATTGAAGTGAGTGTGATATATGTGTTTCAATTAACCAAGTGACTGTGATGCATTGCAGCGATTGCTATTTGGTTAAAAGATTGGTAACAGCACAGTATCTGCAATTTTATTCAGCACAACACATAACACAACACACAGCACAGTCGTGAACTAACAGCACAGTCTCACGATAACAAGAGGGAAGAACACTAAAGGACAAAATAGGATTCTAGAATATCCAAATAAACGAAAGATCTCTCTCGAGTTCTCACTAAGAATTCACGAATCTGGTATCCATACAGATAATAATCGATACACAACACTTGCATAAAGACGAAACCGTACCTTATGACGAGATTGAAGTGTAGATTATCGATGACTGTTTAGCTTCACTGTCAGAGTATCCATCGTATATGGAAGAAGGTGGAGTGGGATAAAATGCAATTTCGAAAATCAAAAGGGCAAATACTGCAATTTTTAAAAGTATTTTAGTTGCCAGCGTGCTCCTAAAGTCTCTTATGTCTTGAACTTTTTTTTTTTAGATTTCAAAATAGCATAACTTTGTGTAGATTAATCCGTTTGTAGAAATTTTTTTTTTTAAAACCGCATAACTTTTCGAGGCCTACGTCGTGCCGGGTCGCCGAAGGCGGCCCGGGTTTGTTTTTATTGGTAAATTAATTTTTGTTGTATAGTTTCCTTCCATTTTTGATTTTAGATTTGAAATTTTATTCACTTTTTTATACTTAATTCGAAATATGAATACATTTTTGTTTACCTTTTTGTCACTAGATTCATGTCAAACAAACAAATTTTGCAATAGATAATAATTCAGATCATAGTCCATACGTTATATTGTTTAGAGTTAAATTATTAAACGAAGTCTTTGTATGCCTTGGTGGTTTGATCTTGTGGAATTTCCCTTAACAACTTGAGTTCAATTCTCTTTCAACGTATATTTTTAAACAATTGTTATAGTGGAAACATCAGCTTATATAGTTTTTACATTTAATATATATGATTTGCATAGTCTAGTGGTTGTGTCAGTTTCCTATTTTCCAATTAACCAGGGTTCAAAACTCCTTCCAACCAAGTAATTTTAGCTCTATGGTCACTGTCATAAAGCAGACATCAAGCCTTTATAAATTTATGACTTCATAATTGTTTGAAATGATATACATAGCCTACTGGTTATTTCCACCTTCTCGTTTCACTTATTTACCAGGGTTCAAACCCCTTTAGTGTAGATTTTTTTTCTTCTAAAGTCTATGTTTTGTTTACCTTTTTTGAATGCATAACCAATGTGAGCGGTATCCAATAAGTTCATGTTATGTTTTGTAAAGTTCCCGGAAGTTAGCATGTGCTGAATTTTGGGTCGAATTTTTGTTATACCTCTTTGTCACTAGATTCATGTCAAACAAACAAATTTTTGCAATAGTTAATAATTTCAGATCATAGTCCATACGTTATATTGTTTAGAGTTAGATTACTAAACGAAGACTCTTTGTATGGCTTAGTGGTTTGATCTTGTGAATTTCCCTTAACAACTCGAGTTCTATTCCCCTTTCAACGTGTATTTTTAAACAATTGTTATTATGTGGAAATATCAGCTTATATAGTTTTTACATCTAAGATATATGATTTGCATAGTCTAGTGGTTGTGTCGGTTTCCTATTTTCCAATTAACAGGGTTCAAAACTCTTTCCAACCAAGTAATTTTAGCTCTATGTCACTGTCATAAAAGCAGACATCAGCTTATAAATTTATGACTTCATAATTGTTTGAAATGATCTACATAGCCTAGTGGTTATTTCCACTTCTCGTTCACTTATTTACCAGGGTTCAAACCCCTTTAGTGTAGATTTTTTTTTCTTCTAAAGTCTATGTTTTGTTTACCCTTTTTGAATGCATAACCAATGTGAGCGGTATCCAATAAGTTCATGTTATGTTTTGTAAAGTTCCCGGAAGTTAGCATGTGCTGGATTTGGGTCGAGTTTACTTGGACAGAGCAGACAGTTTTGCATTTTCCCTTTGGGTTGAAGTGGGTTCAAGTGCACTGTCTCGATGCATTTAGCCGAGCCGCTTGCACTGGCGTGATGCATTTGGGCGAGGCGTTTCAGAAACTTGGTGCGAGAGCGATTTCCACTTTTTATACCTTAAATTCGAAATATGAATACATTTTTGTTTACCTTTGTCACAGATTCAATGTCAAACAACAATTTTGCAAATAGATAAATCAGATCATAGCGCATACGTATATTTAGTATGGAGTTTAAATTATTAACGAAGTCGTTTGTATGGCCTTTGGTGGTTTCGACTCTCTGTCGGGAATTATCCCATACAGGACTTGAGTTCAATTCTCTTTCAACGTGTATTTTTAATCAATTGGTTTTACAGTGTGGACAGCCATCAGCTTATATAGGTTTTTTGACATTAGATATAAGGTGATTCTTGCATAGTCTAGTGTTTGTGTCGAGTTTTCTGATCTATTCCCATTAATGTACCAGGGGTTCACAACCTTCCAACCAAGTATTTTAGCTTATGTCACTGTCATAGAGCAGAAGCAGACAGCTGAGCTTATATAATTTATGTGGACATTTCAATGTGATGTGAAATGATCTAGATAGCCTAGTGGTTATTTCACTTCTCGTTCACATGTGATATTTGTACTAAGGGTTCGAACCCTTTAGTGTAGATTTTTTTTCGTCTATAAGTCTAGTGTTCTTGTTTACTTTTTGAATGCTCAATAACCAACGTGAGCGGTAGAGTCGGCAATAGGATGCATGTATGTCTTGTAAAGTTCCGCAGTCCGTCATGTCGCTGGATTTGTTGGTCGACGTTTTCACTGGACAGAGCAGACAGTTTTGCATTTTCCCTTGGGTTAAAGTGGGTTCAAGTGCACTGTCTCGATGCATTTAGCCGAGCCGCTTGCACTGGCGTGATGCATTTGAGCGAGGCGTTCTGAAACTTGGTGCGAGAGCGATTTCCACCAAGTAAAAATTCCAACCCCGGGTTCTTTTTGCTTATAAACTTCGAAGCAACTCGCACTGAAGGAAGTGGGGACGTTGGGATGGCGCAGAGCACAGAGCCATCAAACACTAGCTATCAAATATGCGCATGATGCATCCGTACGTTCCTTGCCCCAGATAACATCAATCATTTCAACCACTTCTCGAGATGTATGTGATGATGCAAAATGAGCAACTAGAGAGAAGACGGACGAAACCGGACAAGTCACCACAAGGCGAAAAAATCAGGGGCAAAATGGTCCGGACAAGTGTGTGTAAAAGGTGCCGGAAAAGTCACGGTGACAGTTCCCAGGCGCACATCGGTCCAACGCCAACCATTCCGATCATGTGTATAGCAAGAACTCGGAAATGATCCACACACCCACGCTCCGACTCTGGCACCCTGCAGGATAGCACAGAGAGTGCCTACCTTAGTCACTATCAAAACCTTTCAGAGACTTCACCAGTAGACATTGACTTTGTTCCGGGAGGAAATCGATGTAAACCAAATACATCGATTGAATCTGATTTTTTGCATGCTTCATAAGCATGGTTAAAGCTTTTTCTGGTAATTTTCATAATTTTCCATGCTTCTAACCACCTCATTTGCACGCTACATGCCCGGGCTCTCATGGTCTTAACGGATGCCTATATAAACTTTTGATTGAAAACTTGACATCCTAAACTCTTTGTTTCAATGTTTCTGATGTTTCCTTTCAGAAAAGTTTGTTCAAAAATATTAATTTTGATTTTTTTCCTTCACGGATGATTTTGGCTGTCCGTGTGCTGTCCGTGGGCAGTATGCATGGACTGATCAGTCCATGTACTGACTTTGGCCGAGTTTTCATGGACTGATCAGTCCATGTACTGATTTTGGCCGAGTTTTCATGGACTGATGGGGTTTTTCATGTACTGATGGCAGTCCGGATGGACTGATCAGTCCGTGGGGTGTCCGTGGGCTGTCCGTGGGCAGTACGCATGGACTAATCACTCCATACGTACTGTCCGGACGGACTGATCAGTCCGTGTACTGAGTTTGGCCGAGTTTTCACGGACTGATGACCCAAGTCCCGAGTTTTCATGTACTGATGGGTCGTCCGGGACAGTCCGGATGGACTGATCAGTCCATCATGTACTGATTGGGTCGAGTTTTCATGGACTGATCAGTCCATACGTACTGTCCGGACGGACTGATCAGTCCGTGTACTGAGTTTGGCCGAGTTTTCACGGACTGATGACCCAAGTCCCGAGTTTTCATGTACTGATGGGTCGTCCGGGACAGTCCGGATGGACTGATCAGTCCATCATGTACTGATTGGGTCGAGTTTTCATGGACTGATCAGTCCATACGTACTGTCCGGACGGACTGATCAGTCCGTGTACTGAGTTTGGCCGAGTTTTCACGGACTGATGACCCAAGTCCCGAGTTTTCATGTACTGATGGGTCGTCCGGGACAGTCCGGATGGACTGATCAGTCCATCATGTACTGATTGGGTCGAGTTTTCATGGACTGATCAGTCCATACGTACTGTCCGGACGGACTGATCAGTCCGTGTACTGAGTTTGGCCGAGTTTTCACGGACTGATGACCCAAGTCCCGAGTTTTCATGTACTGATGGGTCGTCCGGGACAGTCCGGATGGACTGATCAGTCCATCATGTACTGATTGGGTCGAGTTTTCATGGACTGATCAGTCCATACGTACTGTCCGGACGGACTGATCAGTCCGTGTACTGAGTTTGGCCGAGTTTTCACGGACTGATGAC
>CAJHQQ010005137.1:0-20090 GCA_905132885.1 Moricandia moricandioides | reverse complement strand
ATGGTGATCAAGACATCTCGGATCAGACCTTGTCCAAGACTTTCTTGTTGTGGATGTGAAGTGAGTAATCCAAACAACATTCTCCTTAAGCTTCTTGACTCTGGAACGAGTCATGGGACCTTCAGGAATGGCTAGAGCATCATCACCAAGTTGTTGGTGCAATGTGGCTTCATGTGGCTCATCTAGACTCTCCTTGTTCTCCTTAGTGATCCGGTCCATGATCACATCAATCTCCTTCTTTCATCCTAATCTGATGATAACCACTTTTTAAATCTATCTTAGAAAAGATGCAAGAACCATGTAATTCATCAAGCATATCATCTAGTCTAGGGATAGGGTGGCGATACTTCACTGTGATGTTGTTGATTGATCTACAATCAACACACATACGCCATGTACCATCCTTCTTAGGCACTAGGAGCACTGGTACAGCACATGGGCTCAAACTCTCTCGGATATAGCCCTTCTCCATTAGTTCTTCCACTTGTCTTTGCAACTCCTTGGTCTCAACCGGATTGCTTCTATATGCTGGACGGTTTGGAAGTGTTGATCCTGGCACGAAGTCTATCTGGTGCTCAATCCCTCTCAATGGTGGTAGACCAATGGGATTGTCCTCTGGAAACACATCTTGGAACTCCTGTAAAAGAGAAACCATCTCACTCGGATACACCGGTGTAGGGTCAGTTAAGTTCAATAGAGTCTCCTTAAAACACAAGTAATAATAGCTGATTGTTTAGAATTGAGAGTTCTTTTGATATCACCCATGTTTGCATAGAAGTTTGGCTGCTTGGTTCCAGCCGGTTTTAGATCAATCTCCTTCTTCTTTTTGGAGTTGAACTTGATCTTGTTGCACTTCCTTGGTGTCAAGGAACCAGAGTAGTCTTCTTGCCCTTGAACAGAAAGGAATGCTTGTTGGTGACCCATCATGGATCACACGCCTATCTGAATTGCCATGGCCTTCCAAGGAGTAATGTGACCAAGCTTGCATTGGCAACACATCACACAAGACTTCATCTTCATATCTCCCAATGGATAAGGGGATAAGAACTTGACTTGAGACCTTCATGGTGCCTCTTCATTCAGCCATTGCAACCGGTAATGGCTTGGGATGCCTTTTGAACCTTCAATCCCAACTTCTGGACCATTGTCTCACTCGCAGCATTCACACAACTTCCTCCATCTACAATGAGGCTGCACACTTTTCCTTGGACCAAGCACGGTGTAAAGAGGTTCTCAATGGTCCTTCTTCAGTTCTTCTTCCAGTTCCTATCTTGGTCAGACTCGGTGTTGTTTCATCATCCTGAGGTATACTCTCCATCTTCCAGCAAGAACATGACTCTCTTGTTGTACACTCATTGGCAATATGCCCTCTTCCTTGGCACTTGAAGCACTGACATCAACGAGCTCTGGAACTGAAGCTTCAACCTTGCTTTGCCCTTGTCCAAGAAGCACTGATTGGTTTGGTCTCTTCTCTTGATAGGACTTGTTGTCCTTTCTGGAATGGTTTAGACCTCCTTAGAATAAGGTGACTTCTCTTCCTTGGTTGTTGGTGTAACCGGTTAGAGCCATACTGATTGCGTGAGTGCCCCTCCTCTTGAGTTGTTGCTCAACAAGAATAGCCTTGTGTAGCATCTCTTCAAGCTCCACATAATGTTGCATCTCAACATTGTCTTGTATCTCTCGGTTTTAAACCACAAAGGAACCTTGACATGGTTGCTTCTCTATCTTCTGATATGTTGCCTACGGTTCTCACGCTGCTCTAGCTCCTCAGCCTTGTTTTGCAAGCTTAGAAGTCTTCTTGCTACTAAAAGCTTCCACTGGACTGGTCCTCTCTTCAAGGCTCTTCCTCAGTGTCTCTTTGGTCAGGTCAGACTCGGTGTTGTCTTCTCCTGAGGTGTACTCTCCATCTTCTCGCAAGAACATGACTCTCTTGTTGGTACACTCATTGGCATAGTGCCCTCTTCCTTGGCACTTGAAGCACTTGACATCACGAGCTCTGGAACTAGATGCCTCAACCTTGCCCTTGCCCTTGTCAAGAGCACTGATCGGTTTGGCCTCTTCTCTTGGATAGGACTTGTTGTCCTTTTGGAATGGTTTAGACTCCTTAGCATAAGGTGTCTTCTCTTCTTTGTGGTGTAACCGGTTGGAGCCATACTGATTGCGTGAGGGTCCCCTCCTCTTGAGTTGTTGTTCAACAAGGATAGCCTTGTGTAGCATCTCTTCTAGCTCCACATAATGTTGCATCTCAACATTGTCTTGTATCTCTCGGTTTAAGCCACAAAGGAACCTTGACATGGTTGCTTCTCTATCCTCTGATATGTTGGCCCTCAACATAAGCAACTCCATCTCTTGGTAATACTCCTCCACTGATCTTGAACCTTGTGTAAGCTTCCTCAACCGGTGGTGCAAGTCTCTAAGGTAATGGCTTGGAACAAACCTCTTGCGCATGATTGACTTCATCTCTGTCCAAGTCTCAACCGGTTCCTCTCCATTCCTTCTACGAGTTGTGAGGTATTGATCCCACCAACTCAAGGCATAGTCATAGAACTCAGTGGCAGCAATTTGAATCTTCTTGTGGTTGGTGTATTGCTTGCACTGGAAGACTAGCTCAATCTTCTTCTCCCACTCAAGGTATGCATCCGGATCAGCCTTGCCATGGAATGGGGGTATTTTGATCTTCAAACCGGCAAGATCATCTCCTTGATTCACTCTTCTCTCATGGGCACGTCTAGGTCTTCTTGAGGATGAGCTGAGGTGATCATACTCGTCATCAGTCTCCTCATAACCATCATGCTCTTGGCGAGTGGTTTGGCGATTGGCTTGGTGTGCCGCTTGTGGTCTCTCTTCTCTCCTAGTCTCTTGGTTTGGTAAGTGACTAGTGGCTCTCCTTATATCTTCTCTTAACTCTCTTCTGATGTCACTGAGGCTGGTCCTCATCATCTCGGTCATGGTGGCTACCATGCTTTGGTTAAGTTGCTCGGTCATGGCTTCCATGAGGAGTTTGTTTCTCCTGACGAGTTCGGCCTCTTCCTCAGACTCGGACACCATTGTACCTGCTTATAAACAAACAAGACAACCAGTAAAGAGTTCTAGGGAAGAAGACAAGCAAAAAGGAAAAGAAAAACAAGTAAAAAGGAAAAGCAAAGAATCGTACAATGCAAGACAAAGTGAAATGGAAATCGCCTAAGAAAAGGAAATCGGTTCAAGCAAAATGGAATAGCTTCTAATCCTTTTCCTAAACTCTTCTAAGCTTTCCTAGCAACCTAATAAGCTTCTCTTACTCGTGTTCTAGGGGATAAACAACTCAGAGCAAGACACAAAACAATCGACAAGCAAAGGTATGCGGCTTAGGGTTTTTCTCTCACTAGGGTTTCCGGATGAATCAAATAAGGAAAGTCTAAAATTCTTGTCTAAACTTTCATGCAGTCACGAGCAGCCCTAAGGTAAAAGAGTTCTAATGCTTATTCAAGTTAATTTAGATTGAACACGGATTGAATAACAAAAGAACACAACCGGGAAACACAAGATGCTACACGGATGCGATTAACAAAAGTAAACAAGAAATCAACAAGAAACAAAAACAAAGAGAGAACGAGTACTTCCCAACCAAAGTTGCTCTGATACCACTTGATGCGTCCCTAGGATGCTCTTTGGTTGATGGGAATGGATAATCCTTGCAAGAACGAATCAAAAGACTCAAGTCCTTCAAGGCGTGTGGATCGGATGGTGACACAAGAGGGATGAATGAACTCTTGATACTCCTAGATGAATGGTTTGGATATTACACACCAAACTAAACACCCTTAACTCTGGATATGACACACCAGAACTCGGCACACTTCTTTTAGAGAGAGAGAGAGCCGCAAAAGATGAGTAACTTGTATAGAAAAGAATCGATGAGTACAATAGGGCATAAGGCACCCTTTAAATAAGAAAACCAGAGACATGCCTCTAGGGTTTTCGACCAAGAACCAAAAAAGGAAAGAAAGCAAAACTATAGTTTATAAGTTAAATGAAATAAAATGCACTTCTATTAGTCTTGGACCGAGTGTAGCACTTAGGTGATTTGTAGACATGTTGTGGCCTCGTTAAAAACCTTCCTTCTAGAAAACCTCGTGGGACAAAACCAAAAGCAAGGAAAAGAGCACGCACTCCATGTCTGCCTAGACACTACCTCAGTTTGGTGTAGAGATGGCTTGAATGGTGATCAAGACATCTCGGATCAAACCTTGTCCAAGACCTTCTTGTTGTGGATGTGAAGTGAGTAATCCAACAACATTCTCATTAAGCTTCTTGACTCTGGAACGAGTCATGGGACCTTCATGAATGGTTAGAGCATCTTCATCAAATGGTTGATGCATTGTGGCTTGTTGTTGCTCATCTAAACTCTCCCCATTGTCTTCCTTAGTGATCCGGTCCATGATCACATCATAACTCCTATGATCTTGAGTCAACTTCAGGGTGATTCTACACTGATTTATGAGTCCAAATCAAGTTTCTTACATCGTGATTCATTCTGGTTTTATTAGTATCAAGAAGAAATTGCCAAATCTCCAAACAGGGCAAACTGGAATCACTTCGGTTAAAAGTGGGATAACTTCTTCATCATAACTCCAATGATATTGATTCAACTTCAAGGTGATTCGACACTGATTTATGAGTCCAAATCAAGCTTCTTACATCGTGATTCATTCTGGTTTTATTTGTATCAAGAAGAAATTGCCAAATCTCCAAACATGGTAAACTGGAATCACTTCGGTTAAAAGTGGGATAACTTCTTCATCATAACTCCTATGATCTTGAGTCAACTTCAGGGTGATTCTACACTGATTTATGAGTCCAAATCAAGTTTCTTACATCGTGATTCATTCTGGTTTTATTAGTATCAAGAAGAAATTGCCAAATCTCCAAACAGGGCAAACTGGAATCACTTCGGTTAAAAGTGGGATAACTTCTTCATCATAACTCCTATGATATTGATTCAACTTCAGGGTGATTCGACACTGATTTATGAGTCCAAATCAAGCTTCTTACATCGTGATTCATTCTGGTTTTATTAGTATCAAGAAGAAATTGCCAAATCTCCAAACAGGGCAAACTGGAATCACTTCGGTTAAAAGTGGGATAACTTCTTCATCATAACTCCTATGATCTTGAGTCAACTTCAGGGTGATTCTACACTGATTATGAGTCCAAATCAAGCTTCTTACATCGTGATTCATTCTGGTTTTATTAGTATCAAGAAGAAATTGCCAAATCTCCAAACAGGGCAAACTGGAATCACTTCGGTTAAAAGTGGGATAACTTCTTCATCATAACTCCTATGATCTTGATTCAACTTCAGGGTGATTCTACACTGATTTATGAGTCCAAATCAAGCTTCTTACATCGTGATTCATTCTGGTTTTATTAGTATCAAGAAGAAATTGCCAAATCTCCAAACAGGGCAAACTGGAATCACTTCGGTTAAAAGTGGGATAACTTCTTCATCATAACTCCTATGATCTTGAGTTAACTTCAGGGTGATTCTACACTGATTTATGAGTCCAAATCAAGCTTCTTACATCGTGATTCATTCTGGTTTTATTAGTATCAAGAAGAAATTGCCAAATCTCCAAACAGGGCAAACTGGAATCACTTCGGTTAAAAGTGGGATAACTTCTTCATCATAACTCCAATGATATTGATTCAACTTCAGGGTGATTCTACACTGATTTATGAGTCCAAATCAAGCTTCTTACATCGTGATTCATTCTGGTTTTATTAGTATCAAGAAGAAATTGCCAAATCTCCAAACAGGGCAAACTGGAATCACTTCGGTTAAAAGTGGGATAACTTCTTCATCATAACTCCAATGATATTGATTCAACTTCAGGATGATTCTAAACTGATTTATGAGTCCAAATCAAGTTTCTTAGATCGTGATTCATTCTGGTTTAATTAGTATCAAGAAGAAATTGCCAAATCTCCAAACATGGTAAACTGGAATCACTTCGGTTAAAAGTGGGATAACTTCTTCATCATAACTCCTATGATCTTGCTTCAACTTCATGGTGATTCTACACTGATTAATGAGTCCAAATCAAGCTTCTTACATCGTAATTCATTCTGGTTTTATTAGTATCAAGAAGAAATTGCCAAATTTCCAAACAGGGGAAACTAGAATCACTTCGGTTAAAAGTGGGATAACTTCTTTATCATAACACCTATGATCTTGAGTCAACTTCAGGGTGATTCTACACTGATTTATGAGTCCAAATCAAGCTTCTTACATCGTGATTCATTCTGGTTTTATTAGTATCAAGAAGAAATTGCCAAATCTCCAAACAGGTTAAACTGGAATCACTTCGGTTAAAAGTGGGATAACTTCTTCATCATAACTCCTATGATCTTGAGTCAACTTCAGGGTGATTCGACACTGATTTATGAGTCCAAATCAAGCTTCTTACATCGTGATTCATTCTGTTTTTATTAGTATCAAGAAGAAATTGCCAAATCTCCAAACAGGACAAACTGGATTCACTTCGGCTAAAAGTGAGATAACTTCTTCATCATAACTCCAATGATATTGATTCAACTTCCGGATGATTCTAAACTGATTTATGAGTCCAAATCAAAATTCTTACATTGTGATTCATTCTGGTTTTATTAGTATCAAGAAGAAATTGCCAAATCTCCAAACAGGACAAACTGGAATCACTTCGGTTAAAAGTGGGATAATGATGCGTCCCTAGGATGCTCTTTGGTTGATGGGAATGGATAATCCTTGCAAGAACGAATCAAAAGACTCAAGTCCTTCAAGGCATGTGGATCGGATGGTGACACAAGAGGGATGAATGAACTCTTGATACTCCTAGATGAATGGTTTGGATATTACACACCAAACTAAGCACCCTTAACTCTGGATATGACACACCAGAACTCGGCACACTTCTTTTAGAGAGAGAGAGAGCCGCAAAAGATGAATGACTTCAATAGAAAAGATTGCGATGAGTACAATAGGGCATAAGGGACCCTTTAAATAAGAAACCAGAGACATGCCTCTAGGGTTTCGACAATGATTCAAAAAAGGAAAGAAATAAAAACTATAGTCTAAAGTTTAAAATGAAATAACATGTAACTTCTATTAGTCTTGGACCGAGTGTAGCACTTAGGTGATTTGTAGACATGTTGTGGCCTCGTTAAAAACCTTCCTTCTAGAAAACCTCGTGGGACAAAACCAAAAGCAAGGAAAAGAGCACGCACTCCATGTCTGCCTAGACACTACCTCAGTTTGGTGTAGAGATGGCTTGAATGGTGATCAAGACATCTCGGATCAAACCTTGTCCAAGACCTTCTTGTTGTGGATGTGAAGTGAGTAATCCAACAACATTCTCCTTAAGCTTCTTGACTCTGGAACGAGTCATGGGACCTTCATGGGTTAGAGCATCCTCATCAAATGGTTGATGCATTGTGGCTTCATGTTGCTCATCTAAACTCTCCCCATTGTCTTCCTTAGTGATCCGGTCCATGATCACATCATCCCCTCCCTCTTGAAAAGGATTTGTCCTCAAATCAGGTCCATCTACAACAAAAGGAGCCAAGTCAGTGACATTGAAGCTATTTGATACATCGTACTTACCTTGGAGATCAAGCTTGTAGGCATTGTCATTGATCTTGTGGATGATCTCAAAGGGTCCATCAACCCTTGGCATCAGTTTGGACTTCCTCTCGTTGGGGAACCTATCCTTCCTTAGGTGCAACCAAACTTGGTCACCAACTTCAAAGGTCCTCACACGTCTCCCCTTGTTTGCTTGCTTCTCATACAGCTTGGTCTTCTGCTCAATGTTTAGTCTAGCCTTCTCATGAATCTGTTGAACCAACTCGGCTTTCTTCTTGCCATCTAGACTTGTCCTTTCACACTCAGGTAAAGGCATTAGATCCAAAGGAGAGGTGGGATTGAACCCATAAACAATTTCAAATGGAGAATACTTAGAAGCAGAATGCATAGCATGATTGTATGCAAATTCACAATGTGGCAAGTATTCCTCCCATGTTCTTAAGTTCTTTCTAATGAATGCACGCAGGAGTGTTCCTAATGTCCTATTAACTACCTCAGTTTGCCCATCAGTTTGTGGATGACATGTAGTAGAGAACAAAAGCTTAGTGCCTAACTTAGACCAAAGTGTCTTCCAAAAGTAACTAAGAAACTTAGTGTCCCTATCAGAAACTATGGTTCTAGGCATGCCATGCAAACGTACAACCTCCTTAAAGAACAAGTTAGCTATATGCAATGCATCATCAGTCTTATGACATGCTATGAAATGTGCCATCTTAGAGAACCTATCAACAACAACAAAGATAGAATCCTTTCCAGTCCTAGTTCTAGGCAAACCAACAATGAAATCCATAGAAATGTCATTCCAGGGATGGTGTGGAATAGGTAAAGGAGTATACAAACCCTGGTTTTGAACTTGGGACTTGGCATGCTTGCAAGTAGCACACCTTCCACATATCCTCTCCACATCTCTCTTCATATGCGGCCAATAGAAGTGATCCTGTAAAACTTTTAAGGTCTTGGCAATCCCAAAGTGTCCCATTAGACTGCCCCCATGGGATTCCCTGACAAAAAGATCTCTCAAAGAGCAATTAGGCACACACAATCTATTGTCATAGAACAAGTAATCATCCTTTCTAAAGTAATGCCCTGAGGCAAACTTAGCACATGAAGCATAAGCTTCCTTGAAGTCATGATCAGTATCATACATGTCTTTTATCTGCTCAAATCCAAGTAACTTAGCATCTAGAGTGGTCAAGAGAACATACCTCCGAGATAGTGCATCAGCAACTACATTCTCCTTACCTTGTTTATACTTGATCACGTATGGGAAGGTCTCAATGAATTCAACCCACCTTGCGTGTCTCTTGCTAAGCTTACTCTGCCCTTTTAGATACTTGAGGGACTCATGATCAGTGTGGATGACAAACTCTTTGGGCCACAAGTAATGTTGCCACGTTTGTAATGCCCTCACCAAGGCATAGAGCTCTTTGTCATAGGTTGCATAGTTGAGTGTGGCTCCTCCAAGCTTCTCACTGAAGTATGCAATGGGTTTCCTATCCTGCATCAACACGGCACCAATACCAATTCCTGATGCATCACATTCTATTTCAAAAGTTTTAGAAAAGTCAGGAAGCATAAGAAGAGGTGATTGAGTAAGCTTCTCTTTTAGGCTCTGGAAAGCCTTCTCTTGTGCTTCTCCCCACTTGAAACCAACATCCTTCTTGATAACTTCAGTTAAGGGAGCTGCAATGGTGCTAAAGTCCTTGACAAATCTCCTATAGAAGCCGGCAAGTCCATGGAAGCTCCTCACTTCTCCTACTGAGGTTGGACTCGGCCATTCCTTGATTGCCTTGATCTTCTCTTCATCAACCTTAACTCCATCTGCACTCACAACAAAGCCTAGGAAAACCAAGTTATCCGTGCAAAAGGTGCACTTCTTTAGGTTGGCATAAAGCTTCTCATTCCTTAGAACACTCAAGACAGCCTTAAGATGATCTAAATGCTCTTCTAGGTTCTTGCTATACACTAAGATGTCATCAAAGTATACTACAACCGATATGCCTATGAATGATCTAAGAACATGATTCATTAACCTCATGAATGTACTAGGTGCATTGGTTAATCCAAATGGCATAACTAACCACTCATACAATCCATGCTTAGTTTTAAATGCAGTTTTCCATTCATCTCCTTCTTTCATCCTAATCTGATGATAACCACTTTTTAAATCTATCTTAGAAAAGATGCAAGAACCATGTAATTCATCAAGCATATCATCAAGTCTAGGGATAGGGTGGCGATACTTCACTGTGATGTTGTTGATTGATCTACAATCAACACACATACGCCATGTACCATCCTTCTTAGGCACTAGGAGCACTGGCACAGCACATGGGCTCAAACTCTCTCGGATATAGCCCTTCTCCATGAGTTCTTCCACTTGTCTTTGCAACTCCTTGGTCTCAACCGGATTGCTTCTATATGCTGGACGGTTTGGAAGTGTTGATCCTGGCACAAAGTCTATCTGGTGCTCAATCCCTCTCAATGGTGGTAAACCAATGGGATTGTCCTCTGGAAACACATCTTGGAACTCCTGCAAAAGAGAAACCATCTCACTCGGATACACCGGTGTAGGATCAGTTAAGTTCAATAGAGTCTCTTTAAACACAAGTAATATAGCTGATTGTTTAGAGTTGAGAGTTCTTTTGATATCACCCATGTTTGCATAGAAGTTTGGCTGCTTAGTTCCAGCCGGTTTTAGATCAATCTCCTTCTTCTTTTGGAGTTGAACTTGATCTTGTTGCACTTCCTTGGGTGTCAAGGGAACCAGAGTAGTCTTCTTGCCCTTGAACAGAAAGGAATGCTTGTTGGTGAAGCCATCATGGATCACACGCCTATCAGATTGCCATGGCCTTCCAAGGAGTATGTGACCAGCTTGCATTGGCAACACATCACACAAGACTTCATCTTCATATCTCCCAATGGATAAGGGAATAAGAACTTGACTTGAGACCTTCATGGTGCCTTCTTCATTCAGCCATTGCAACCGGTATGGCTTGGGATGCTTTTGAACCTTCAAACCCAACTTCTGGACCATTGTCTCACTCGCAGCATTCACACAACTTCCTCCATCTACAATGAGGCTGCACACTTTTCCTTGGACCAAGCACCGGGTGTAGAAGAGGTTCTCACGTTGCTCTAGCTCCTCAGCCTTGTTTTGCAAGCTTAGAAGTCTTCTTGCTACTAAAAGCTTCCCCTGGACTGGTCCTTCTTCAAGCTCTTCTTCAGTTTCTTCTTGGTCAGACTCGGTGTTGTCTTCTCCTGAGGTGTACTCTCCATCTTCTCGCAAGAACATGACTCTCTTGTTGGTACACTCATTGGCATAGTGTCCTCTTCCTTGGCACTTGAAGCACTTGACATCACGAGCTCTGGAACTAGATGCCTCAACCTTGCCTTTGCCCTTGTCAAGAGCACTGATCGGTTTGGCCTCTTCTCTTGGATAGGACTTGTTGTCCTTTTGGAATGGTTTAGACTCCTTAGCATAAGGTGTCTTCTCTTCCTTGTTGTGGTGTAACCGGTTGGAGCCATACTGATTGCGTGAGTGCCCTCTCCTCTTGAGTTGTTGCTCAACAAGAATGGCCTTGTGTAGCATCTCTTCTAGCTCCACATAATGTTGCATCTCAACATTGTCTTGTATCTCTCGGTTTAAGCCACAAAGGAACCTTGACATGGTTGCTTCTCTATCCTCTGATATGTTGGCCCTCAACATAAGCAACTCCATCTCTTGGTAATACTCCTCCACTGATCTTGAACCTTGTGTAAGCTTCCTCAGCCGGTGGTGCAAGTCTCTAAGGTAATGGCTTGGAACAAACCTCTTGCGCATGATTGACTTCATCTCTGTCCAAGTCTCAACCGGTTCCTCTCCATTCCTTCTACGAGTTGTGAGGTATTGATCCCACCAACTCAAGGCATAGTCATAGAACTCAGTGGCAGCAATTTGAATCTTCTTGTGGTTGGTGTATTGCTTGCACTGGAAGACTAGCTCAATCTTCTTCTCCCACTCAAGGTATGCATCCGGATCAGCCTTGCCATGGAATGGGGGTATTTTGATCTTCAAACCGGCAAGATCATCTCCTTGATTCACTCTTCTCTCATGGGCACGTCTAGGTCTTCTTGAGGATGAGCTGAGGTGATCATACTCGTCATCAGTCTCCTCATAACCATCATGCTCTTGGCGAGTGGTTTGGCGATTGGCTTGGTGTGCCGCTTGTGGTCTCTCTTCTCTCCTAGTCTCTTGGTTTGGTAAGTGACTAGTAGCTCTCCTTATGTCTTCTCTTAACTCTCTTCTGATGTCATTGAGGTTGGTCCTCATCATCTCGGTCATGGTTGCCACCATACTTTGGTTAAGTTGATTGGTCATTGCTTCCATGAGGAGTTTGTTTCTCCTGACGAGTTCGGCCTCTTCCTCAGACTCGGACACCATTGTACCTGCTTATAAACAAACAAGACAACCAGTAAAGAGTTCTAGGGAAGAAGACAAGCAAAAAGGAAAAGAAAAACAAGTAAAAAGGCAAAGAAAACAATCGTACAAAGCAAGACAAAAGTGAAAAGGAAATCGCCTAAGAAAAGGAAATCGGTTCAAGCAAAAAGGAAATGGTCAAGCACAATGGAACAACTTCTTAAACCTTTTCCTAAACTTTTCTAAGGTGTTCTAGCAACCTAGTATGCTCGTGTTCAAGATGTTAAACAAGCTAAAGCAAAGCACAAAGCAATCGTCCACAAGAATGCATGCGGCTAGGGTTTTTCTCTCACTAGGGTTTCCGGATGAGTCCAAATAAGGAAAGTCTAAAATTCTTGTCTAAACTTTCATGCAGTCACGAGCAGCCCTAAGGTAAAAGAGTTCTAATGCTTATTCAAGTTAATTTAGATTGAACACGGATTGAATGACAAAAGAACACAACCGGGAACACAAGATGCTACACGGATGCGATTAACAAAAGTAACAAGGACTCAAACAAGAAACAAAAACAAAGAGAGAACGAGTACTTCCCAACCAAAGTTGCTCTGATACCACTTGATGCGTCCCTAGGATGCTCTTTGGTTGATGGGAATGGATAATCCTTGCAAGAACGAATCAAAAGACTCAAGTCCTTCAAGGCGTGTGGATCGGATGGTGACACAAGAGGGATGAATGAACTCTTGATACTCCTAGATGAATGGTTTGGATATTACACACCAAACTAAGCACCCTTAACTCTGGATATGACACACCAGAACTCGGCACACTTCTTTTAGAGAGAGAGAGAGCCGCAAAAGATGAATGACTTGTATAGAAAAGGTTGCGTGAGTACAATAGGGTATAAGGCACCCTTTAAATAAGAAAACCAGAGACATGCCTCTAGGGTTTTCGACAAAGAACCAAAAAAGGAAAGAAAGCAAACTATAGTTTATAAGTTTAAATGAAATAAAAATGCACTTCTATTAGTCTTGGACCGAGTGTAGCACTTAGGTGATTTGTAGACATGTTGTGGCCTCGTTAAAAACCTTCCTTCTAGAAAACCTCGTGGGACAAAACCAAAAGCAAGGAAAAGAGCACGCACTCCATGTCTGCCTAGACACTACCTCAGTTTGGTGTAGAGATGGCTTGAATGGTGATCAAGACATCTCGGATCAAACCTTGTCCAAGACCCTCTTGTTGTGGATGTGAAGTGAGTAATCCAACAACATTCTCCTTAAGCTTCTTGACTCTGGAACGAGTCATGGGACCTTCAGGAATGGTTAGAGCATCCTCATCAAATGGTTGATGCATTGTGGCTTCATGTGGCTCATCTAGACTCTCCTCATTGTCCTCCTTAGTGATCCGGTCCATGATCACATCAGTCACGGATCCAACAAACCAGACAACACAGAGAATGGCCTCCTGATCATCAAGATATTGCTAGTTTTGCAAAACATGTCGGTTTGGATCTTTCCCAAGAGAAACTTACAGCTGATTGTGCTGGAAGGTTACAGACCTACTCGTGGAGACCTAGAGAAGATTGCCACAAGATTATCACCCTTGGAGAGTGCTCTGTTCGTGCTAGAACAAGTTGGGGTCATAAGGAGTTTGAAGTTGATCAAAAAGACTTGCATCTTGACCATATCAAGATATGGAAGCCACCAGATATGCAGCAACTTCAGTACCAATGCAAAGATTATCAAAATGTAATTGGAGATGAAGAAGTCACTAGAGTCATTGGTGAAGTGATTACTGGAGCAGGAGAAGAACTCATGTTTTCTTCTCAAATCAAAGAGAAACCACCAGATGAACTTAGTCTACAACAATCTCCAAAGAAACCAACCCGGGGTAACTATCTAAACTCAAAGAAAAACATGAAGCCTGATTTGCTTGCTGTGGGTACATATTAGAGTGAAGCAAGACAAGGAGATGTGAAGGCCAAACAAAGGAAGTAAAGGCCAAGCATCTCCACACCAAACTGAAGAAGAAGAGAAGAGAAGAGTTCAGATACTTGAAGTTTGAGTTTTTCTGTACAGTCTTGACCTCCAAGCAACCAAGCTTGAGCTAGAGTGTCTTGGAAGGCAAGGCAAGTTCAATTTCGTCCAGCTAACTTCAGAGGCAGATTTAAATTCAAATAATACATGTGACTGCTGGAGACAGAGGATAGAGAAGTGGGGATTTAAATAAGATAAAAGTCACATGTTCTCTTAAGAGAAAGAGAGCTGTTGGGAGCTGTCACTATCTCTTCCTTGCTGCAGAAACTCTCTTGGCTACTTCCTCATGCTTAGCTTATTCATTTCCTAGTTATGAATTGTTTATTCAGCCTTTGTCTTGTTGCTGCTGCTGTAAACCCTAAGGCACTCCTCTATAAATAAAGAGGCAGCACCATTGTAATATTAACACACAAGAAATAAGAGACAAGCTTTATAAATTTCGTGTATCACTCATCTACCCTACTAAGTGTTCTTTAAATTAGTCACAATGTAGGGAGTTAAGGTATACATGTTTTGGGTCTGCCTAAGGGCAGATCATTGCTTGCCCATTCACTCTAAGTCACCTTTAAACTCTTCTTTATGTTCTGTTCATCTCTAGCTTACTGATTCTAATTCCTTGTAGCTTAAGTACACAAACCATCAGTGTTGTGATACTCCACAAGGATAGATTCATACTAGAGTTTAATCTGTTGTTAGTTTAATTCTAGTTATTTTATCTGTTGTTAGTTTAATTCTAGTTATTTTATCAATCTCACAGCCACTTAATCTCTCTAGATTCAGATGGTTGTGTAGATTATTTTGCTGAGAGGATTCAATCACAAGTTGATTGTCTCTTCCATTTTTGAAGAGTGAGTTCATGTTCTTAGCTGTTCTTAGCTTTTCCAACATGGTATCAGAGCCTAGTTGCTCTCTTGGGCTGAACTCACTTCTTTTATTTCATTTGTCTTCATTCTAATACTCTCTCTCTCACTTTAAAATTCGTTTTGAGGAGCTGTGTGGCTAGGATTCAAAACTTGGACAGTAGAGAGTTTAGATGAAGTATGGTTTCAAAATCTGAGGGTTGAGTCAAGATGCAAGTCTTTAAAAGTTTTTTTTAATCAATGACTCTCCCCTGGATCTCCTCATTGTTTAAGCTTCTGGATGAATGATTAAAATCTGTTCACACCAGCTTGAGGGAGGGAGAAAAGATTAAACTTGTGTCTGAAAAAAAAAACTCTTGAAAAAAATAGATTTCAAAAATGTTTTGTCTTCTTCATCCTTGTCTAATGATTTCTCCAAAGAGGACAAGATGGAGTTCGTTTTTTATTTCTTCTCTCCTATGTGTAAGCTGTGGTCCTGATCTTGTGTTGGGAACCTAATCAAAGGCTAAGGGAGGGAAATGAAACAAAAGACTTCATCTGTTTTGTGATTTAAAAAAAAGTTTTAAAAGATGAAGTTCTTGCTGGTTTTGTCTCAAACATTATCAGTCCTTTATCCCCTTTGTCTCTCAATTTACAAAACTTGGTAAAAGACTTTAAGTCTAATGAAACCAATGCTTGAGGGAGGGAGATAGACTGATGGTGATTTGAAGAAAATTGATTTGTAAGAGCATTTGAATTTCAGATTTAAAGAAAAGCTCTTTGAAAGGATTTAAAAAATCTGAAAATGTTTTTGAACAGATTCTTGAGTAATCTGATTTCGAAAATGATTTAAAAATGTGTTAACTGGTGGGATGTTCATGCCTCGCCAGCATTGTGATCAGCCATGAAGCTTGAAGGCCATGGACTGCAATCTGCTTCCGCAAAACTCTCATTCTCCTCCATACTCTTACTCTCCATTATTCTCTCATATTACTTATTCTCTAATTCTATGGTTACTTATACTCTCTGGTTACTTTATTCTCTCCATCATTCACTAATTTTTTGCTTTGAATCTGTCCATACTCAACAGGTTCTAAGTCTAAGAATGGTGATTGGTGTTTGTACTTGGTTATCTCAAGAAGACAATGCAAGTTTGGTTGATCTAGAGCAGCATCAGAAGAAAGCTTTGGGGGTTAGAACCAATGGCCTCAGATTCATGGACCCAAGACAAGAAGATCTTGAGGAGAAGATACTGTAGGAAAGTGATGAATCAGCTCACCAGCAAGATGTTAGTTAAGGGTCAGTAAGCTTCATGTGAAGCATCAAGAAGAAAGAGGTGTTGCACAAGTTCAAATCATGGCGCTAACACCCTCAGCAATCTGTTCAGATCATGGTTCAAGCCATGAGTCACTTTTGGCGGTTTTAAAGACAATTCCAAGCAGCAGTTCAGATTAGAGAAGCTTCAAGCTCAATTCAAATAAAGCTAAGGTCATAGCTATCCAATGCTGATATGATCATGGACCGGATCACTAAGGAGGACAATGAGGAGAGTCTAGAAGAGCTACATGAAGCCACTATGCATCAACCATTTGATGAGGATGCTCTAGCCATTCCGGAAGGTCCCATGACTCGTTCCAGAGTCAAGAAGCTTAAGGAGAATGTTGTTGGATTACTCACTTCACATCCACAACAAGAAGGTCTTGGACAAGGTTTGATCCGAGATGTCTTGATCACCATTCAAGCCATCTCTACACCAAACTGAGGTAGTGTCTAGGCAGACATGGAGTGCGTGCTCTTTTCCTTGCTTTTGGTTTTGTCCCACGAGGTTTTCTAGAAGGAAGGTTTTTAACGAGGCCACAACATGTCTACAAATCACCTAAGTGCTACACTCGGTCCAAGACTAATAGAAGTGCATTTTTATTTCATTTAACTTATAAACTATAGTTTTGCTTTCTTTCCTTTTTTGGTTCTTGGTCGAAAACCCTAGAGGCATGTCTCTGGTTTTCTTATTTAAAGGGTGCCTTATACCCTATTGTACTCATCCAGCTTTTTAATATCAAGTTATCTTTTCTCCTTGACGGCTCTCTCTCTAGAAAGGTGTCGAGTTCTGGTGTGTAGTATCCAGAGTCTAAGGGTGTCTAATTTGGTGTGTCATATCCAAGTTATTCATCTAGGAGTATCAAGAGATCATCCATCCCTCTTGTGTCACCATTCAATCCACACGCCTTGAAGGACTTGAGTCTCTGATTCGTTCTTGCAAGGATTATCCATTCCCATCAACCAAAGAGCATCCTAGGGACGCATCAAGTGGTATCAGAGCAACTTTGGTTGGGAAGTACTCGCTATCCTTTGTATTTTCTTGTTTCTTTGTGTTTATCATTCGCATAACTAGAAAAGAAGTGCTCGCTTTCTCTCTTTGCTTTTGTTTCTTGCTTGTTTTTGATTCTTGCATCCGTGTAGCATCCATAACATCTTGAATAAGCATTAGACTACTTTGTTTAGGGCTGCTCGAGATTCATAATAGATTAGACAAGCATTCTTAGACTTTCCTTTTTTGGTTTTTTCGGAAGCCCTAGAGAGAGAGTAACCCTAGCCGCATGCATCTTCTTTGTCGATCACCTTGTTCTTGTGTCTAAGTTGTTTATCACCTAGAACACGAGTAAAAGAAGCTTGTTAGGTTGCTAGGAAACCTTAGAAGTGTTTAGGAAAAAGATTAGAAGCTATTCCATTTTGCTTGCAATCGATTTCCTTTTTAAGCCGATTTCCTTTTCACTAGTTGTCTTGCGAGAGAAGCTTGTTTGTTTTTCCTTTCTACTTGTTTTCTTTTTCCTTTTTGCTTGTCTTCTTCCCTAGAACTCTTTACTGGTTGTCTTGTTTGTTTATAAGCAGGTACAATGGTGTCCGAGTCTGAGGAAGAGGCCGAACTCGTCAGGAGAAACAAACTCCTCATGGAAGCAATGACCAATCAACTTAACCAAAGTATGGTGGCAACCATGACCGAGATGATGAGGACCAACCTCAATGACATCAGAAGAGAGTTAAGAGAAGACATAAGGAGAGCTACTAGTCACTTACCAAACCAAGAGACTAGGAGAGAAGAGAGACCACAATCGGCACACCAAGCCAATCGCCAAACCACTCGCCAAGAACATGATGGTTATGAGGAGACTGATGACGAGTATGATCACCTCAGCTCATCCTCAAGAAGACCTAGACGTGTCCATGAGAGAAGAGTGAATCAAGGAGATGATCTTGCCGGTTTGAAGATCAAAATACCCCCATTCCATGGCAAGGCTGATCCGGATGCATACCTTGAGTGGGAGAAGAAGATTGAGCTAGTCTTCCAGTGCAAGCAATACACCAACCACAAGAAGATTAAAATTGCTGCACTGAGTTCTATGACTATGCCTTGAGTTGGTGGGATCAATACCTCACAACTCGTAGAAGGAATGGAGAGGAACCGGTTGAGACTTGGACATAGATGAAGTCAATCATGCGCAAGAGGTTTGTTCCAAGCCATTACCTTAGAGACTTGCACCACCGGCTGAGGAAGCTTACACAAGGTTCAAGATCAGTGGAGGAGTATTACCAAGAGATGGAGTTGCTTATGTTGAGGGCCAACATATCAGAGGATAGAGAAGCAACCATGTCACGGTTCCTTTGTGGCTTAAACCGAGAGATACAAGACAATGTTGAGATGCAACATTATGTGGAGCTAGAAGAGATGCTACACAA
This sequence comes from Moricandia moricandioides, assembly GCA_905132885.1. Lineage (NCBI taxonomy): Eukaryota > Viridiplantae > Streptophyta > Magnoliopsida > Brassicales > Brassicaceae > Moricandia > Moricandia moricandioides. The sequence continues at coordinate 1,484 of CAJHQQ010005137.1, read as the reverse complement.
GGCCATTCTTGTTGAGCAACAACTCAAGAGGAGAGGGCACTCACGCAATCAGTATGGCTCCAACCGGTTTGATGCGTCCCTAGGATGCTCTTTGGTTGATGGGAATGGATAATCCTTGCAAGAACGAATCAAAAGACTCAAGTCCTTCAAGGCGTGTGGATTGGATGGTGACACAAGAGGGATGGATGATCTCTTGATACTCCTAGATGAATGGTTTGGATATTACACACCAAACTAGACACCCTTAGGCTCTGGATATGACACACCAGACTCGGCACACTTCTTTTAGAGAGAGAGAGAGCCGCAAAAGATGAATGACTTCAATAGAAAAAGGTTGCGTGAGTACAATAGGGCATAAGGGACCCTTTAAATAAGAAACCAGAGACATGCCTCTAGGGTTTCGACAATGATTCAAAAAAGGAAAGAAATAAAAACTATAGTCTAAAGTTTTAAAATGAAATAACAAGTAACTTTTATTAGACTTGGACCGAGTGTAGCACTTAGGTGATTTGTAGACATGTTGTGGCCTCGTTAAAAACCTTCCTTCTAGAAAACCTCGTGGGACAAAACCAAAAGCAAGGAAAAGAGCACGCACTCCATGTCTGCCTAGACACTACCTCAGTTTGGTGTAGAGATGGCTTGAATGGTGATCAAGACATCTCGGATCAAACCTTGTCCAAGACCTTCTTGTTGTGGATGTGAAGTGAGTAATCCAACAACATTCTCCTTAAGCTTCTTGACTCTGGAACGAGTCATGGGACCTTCATGAATGGTTAGAGCATCCTCATCAAATGGTTGATGCATTGTGGCTTCATGTTGCTCATCTAAACTCTCCCATTGTCTTCCTTAGTGATCCGGTCCATGATCACATCAGGTGGTAGAAACCAGAGCTCTTCCCTCACCATTTGGACGCATAGGCTGTGAAGTTTGCTGAGCAGCTTCATTGGCCCTTGCTTGGTTAAATCTTGATGGGGGCCTGAGATGTGGGTGAAGAATCCAGCACTGGTTCTTCATATGACCACTCTTCTTGCAGTGCTCACACATGACTCGCCTATTTTATGGTTTGAAAAAGGCTTTATTGGCAGAGATTTCAGCCTTGTGAGCCATGTTCAAGTCACCTTTTCCACCAAAGAGACCCACTGAGCCTTGCTCCTTTTGAATTTAAGCACACACTTCTTCAAGAGTAGGTAACTTATCTGCCCTCAACATGTGTTTAATGAGGTCGTTGTAGCCTGGGTTGAGAGTGAGAAGTAGACCAAACACTTTGTCTTGCTCACGCCTCTCATTCAGGATGGCAGGATCCGTGGTGCTTGGCCTTAACATCTCCAGCTCTGCCCAGAGTGCTCTGAACTTACCAAAGTGTTGGTTAAAGTCCATGTCTTCCTGGTTCAAGCAGTTGATAGCTTTCTTCACTTCAAAGACCCTACTGAGGTTGGATATGTTACCATAAACCTTGTCAGGTCCCCGATCCTCGATAGGACCGT
>CAJHQQ010005136.1:0-20095 GCA_905132885.1 Moricandia moricandioides | reverse complement strand
TACCCCAGAATAAAAGATGAAATTCGAATCCCAAAGGCAATGAAACTCTGAAAAAATCGACCAAGAAAGTTTGACCAAGACTTGATGAGTTTAGATAAAAAAATATCGCAGAACTTGTAAGATCAACAGAGTGGTTGCTGCTGATACCACTTAATGACTTTTTTCCGAAAGGAATTATCCACTCTGAATTTTGGTATGGAAAATACTCTGTAAAACAGATTGAAAAAAGATGGTTTTGATGGATAATTAGGAATTAGGATTGGAACGAAATATAGGAGATTTATGGAATAAGATATGGGTTTGAAAAAGAGATTTGAATCGAATTGAAAACACTGAAGGGTTGCGGAAAAGACCTACACGCACTTCTTCACTCTCTCACTCTGGATTTGACACACAGTATACAAAAAATAAATAGACACCAGTACACAAGATTAAGAGAGCTATTTGTTGAAAGTAATTGAGTGATCACAAAAACTCCACAATCAAAGTAATGTATAACTAAATATACAAAAAAAAAAAAGAACAATAATGAATCACCAAAAAGAGAAAATAGAAATATTTAAATTGATATGAATAGAAAAATTGTCAATCAAAATGAAACAAAAAAAAACACAGAAGTTATATATTAATAGAGAGAAAAAAATAGAACAAACAATCATCGTGCATGACAAGACAACTATAAAGAGGAAAACTAATGTAAGTATTATCGTGGACATAACAGAAACAATTAAAGGGAAAAAAAACAAAAATAAGTAAAAAAATTAGTAGTTGATATAGAAGACAGCCGAGAAAAAAAAGAAAGTGATAGGTATGAGAAAGAAAAGTAAGATGAATAAAGAAAATGGCCAAAATAAAACATCTTCAAAACATTTACATTGTTACAAAAAAACAGAAAAAAAAAAAAAAGAATGACCACAAAGAAAATACCTAACTCATAAAAGACTTCTTAGAAGAACCAAGAGAGATCTAGATAGATGGGAAAACAGATAATGACAAAAATGGAACTTACTTTATGAGATCATAAAAAAGACGAAAAAAGGAACACTTACTATTGAACTGAAGAAGAGAGAAACATCTTCATTTTGGGTCTGGTCCATAAATTCTTTCTTCATATAAAAATAAAAAAAAAAAAAATAAAGGATAAAAAAAAAATTATAAAAGAACAATAACATGAAGTTCTTTAGGCAAATCAAATCAGCTTCATCATTAAAAAGAATTCATCTAAGAATTAAAGCTTATCCAGGAATTGAGAAACAGCTATTCTTATAAGTCCGCTTAGAGGTAATAAAAGAAATATAATTCATAGATAAACAAAAAGAAATGAACAAAAACACAAACATAAAAGAGCTATTCTGTCTCTTTTGAGAAAGAATAAATAGCAAACCCACAAACAATGTATATGCTTTTGTGTGGGATGGCAAAAAATGCCATTATTTGAAGAAATAAAAAAAAAAGAACTCTGGTGTATGGATACACAATTAAAAGAAATGGAATCCTATATGATATCTCAAACTACTTGGAACTAAAAAAATCATTCTACCAAAATAGAGATTGGAAGATGTGTAATTATAACAAAAAAACTGCAAGAACCTGTCTAATAAAAAAGCCGGTTCCAACATAAAGACGATCTTACTAATAGAATCATACACAAAAATAGAACTAAGTATCGAAACTACTGAAAAATCATGTAAAAAAACAAAACCATCTTGTATTCATAAAAAGACAGCAGGTTTCTGAATCGGTCTATTATATTACTGAGATATATGAGAGAATAGGATAGTATTGGATATGATTCAAGACTCAATAGAAGCCAAAAAAAACAACCAACTCAAGGAAAATACAAAAGGTGGAATATGCATGAGAACATACAGTGGAGAAACACTCACAGGGAGTGAAGAATAAACCCATAAGAGGTATGGAATACCCTAATAATGACATAAAAGGAGAAGAAAGGAAAATGAGATACAACCATATAATCACAATACTAAAAGATTTAGGAATGAGACCATAAAAGATTTATCCAGAAAAATCTCAATTGATATATGGATAGCATCTAATCAGAAAGGAAGAACACCAATGAGAAAAAAAAAATACCTAATAATAGAAAGGCTTAATCCCAATTCTTCTAAAATCATAGAGTAAACAAAAGACTTAATGAATACACAAATTAAAACAATACCCTTTGAAGACTAAAAGAAACACTATTAATAACACTGAGTATGATCTGAGAGTGAAATAGACATTAAATATCCAACCTTTCTGCGAGAGATGAGAAATTAAAGCCAATAAAAACCATAGAGCAATTATAGAGAACATCATTAAAAAAGGAGACTATCATAGTATATAAAATAAAGAAAGATAGGACTAAAATAAAAAAAAAAAAAACCCATCATGGTATTATATAATGAAAAAAAAAGAACAATGAGCAAAACACACAAAGAGCCAAAACCAACGCACAAAAATGAATACTAAAATAGGGAAGAGATAGAGAGAAGATTTTGATTATAATAATATAGCCTGAAAGGAGTGGAGACACATTGTGAAGGACTTTAGTGGGATATATCAATAAATTAGAGAATGAAGATAAGCAAAGAAAACAATTAGAAAACACACCAAAACTGAATCACCCAAAAAATCATTTAAGGAAAACAATTGAGAGACATCATAGGACTCCTAATATATAAGCCAAACTTCCAATAAGATGAGCGAAATTCTATAATTTATATCACAGGACAAACACAACCAATTTATAGTTTGGAAGTATAAGAAGAGCAGAATTACAATAGTATTATGGAGTAAAGCACAATAGAAAATTAAGAGCACTATAAATGAATGTTTAAAGAGAGGACTAGACTTGTATAGTATATTATCCAACCATATAATCAAGACCTAAAAAAATATTATGATACTTAAGAATTGAAATAGGTTAGAATACAAAAGTTTATTGAAAGTATGATAAATGAAACAATTCTAAAAACTACTATATATTAGATTGGTATATCAAAGGATATCACATTAGTGTATTTAGATTTTCAAAATATACTATGAATGTAACAAAGTAATTTGAGTGAATTTTCATAATCATAGTACACATAGAGAGTGCTCAAGATCCAAACACATCAGAAAGTACTAAAGAAAAGAAAAAATCAAAAACAACTATATAAAATACATGATAGAGTAACATAAAAAAGAATTAGAGGAAAAAAACACACAGACCTTAAGCAAAAAATAGTATACAGCAAAGAAAATAACAAAAAAGCCTCAACTAACACATTACAATTTTAATAAAAAGAGAGAGGATATTAGGATAAACATACAAAATCTAAGGCACGAAAGGAAATGAGAGATCAGACAACTAAAATCTAAGAATGACCAAATAAAAAAAAAAAACACTCGACTAAGCATAAAGTAAGAAAGAAAAAGAAAAGAATTAAACGCAGAAGCAGAATTCAACAGCAGTAGTTAAATTTGATCTAAGCTTGGTGTCTTCAAGTAAATAGAGCTCTCCTTTGCTTACACCTTTGCCCAGCATTTTGCTAGTTTTAATATCCTGAAAGCAAACCTCATTAGGACTAAAAATAACATTGCAATTGAGGTCATTAAGTGGCTCTCTTAACAGATAATAGGTTAGATGTAAACTGAGGCATGTAAAAAGCTTGAGACTCCTTATCAAACAGTTTCAGATTTCCTATGCCCTCAATGGGAATCTTATCCCCATTTGCAATGACAACACTACCTAAGGCCGGTTTGATATCATTAATTAACTTAGCATCTCTAATCATGTGATGAGAGGCTCCTGAATCAATGATCAAAGGTCTAGTAGTACTTAAAGTATTTTGGACAGAATTAAAGCATTACTATTTATGTTACCAGAGTTTGCATTGAGAGCCTTTATGAGGGCTTCAATGTCTGACTTGGTGATAAGAGTGTCACCAGAAGGTGGTTGAGACATTGCTTGAGAGGTTGAACCCATGACATGAGTTGTGGAGACCATAGCACGTCCATCCTCTCCAATGCGTGCAGCTCCATGGTGTTGGTGTGCCCTCCTGACCTCTTGCTTCATGGGCTCTAGCTGCTGAGGTGTGTTTGGGTGGTCTGAGATGCGGGTGAAGCAGCCAGCAGTTGGTTTTAGAGTGTCCTTGCCTTTTGCAATGCTCACAAGTCACTCTTTCTCATTTGGTTTGTAGTATGCCTTGTGAGCAGAGCCGGTTTCTACCTTCTCTACTTTGTTGGCCATGGATAGTTCTCCTTTACCCCCAAACAAACCTTCTGACCCTAGCTCCTTGTGCAGCTGAGCACACACAATGCTATTATCCGGAAGAACTCGGAAAGAACAATGCTATTATCCGGTGGACAATAGGATTTGTGAGAGATTTTTGAAAAAGTAAACCGATTAAGTGAAAGAGCAAGTGAAGAAATGAAGCTTTGCGGAAGAGATTAGGTGCTCAAGAGCGTTTAGGCTCTGATACCATGTTAGAAAATGAAGAACAGAGTGAAGAACCAGAGAGAAAGGAAGTAAACTCGAGAGAGAGAGAGAGAGATACTCGAAACTAAGAAAGAGAGTGAAGGGAAACTTGTTCCTTAGATTGAAATGAGTTTAGGTTACACGGTTTAATAGGCAAGTTGCCTATGCAGAGAAAAACAATAAACTAAGTTGCCTAAGTACACAAATGAATAAACAATGGAGTTCTGCTCGAGGATGGTCTGCACAAGGCAGTGAAAGTGACTTGTCTTCACCGGATGGAGAGCTTAAATGGAACATGTGACCTTGCTTATTTTAATCATTCTTCTTGTCCCATAATATCTCCAACGGTCTTCTCTCCTTTCTGATGTCGACCAAGGTAAGTTTAAACTTGCCTTGCCTCTGAAGACACGTTAGGTTTAGCTAGGGTAACTTGTGATGCAAGTATTGTACGGACATGCTTGCATTTCAAGTAAGCTCGGATCTTCATCATCTTTAACTGCACAAGTGATTCCTGATCCTCCCTTCCTCTTGTTTATTCTCTTTGTCAATAAGAAGATGAGGTTAGTGTTCTCTTGTAAACAAACATGATCATAGCCTGCTGAGCATACATGTTTCTCTTAACCTCAACATTCTTGACAAATAAATTGGTGTTTCTTACCTTCTGTTCCTTGTCAGCCCTCTTCTTTGTTTTTTCAGTTGCACTTGGTCAAGGTGAACTTCATGAGGTGACAGTGGGACTAAGGTGATCTTCTTGCCTTGGTGTTCAAAGGAGTGGCGATTTGTGAATCCATCATGCATCACCTTGTGATCATACTGCCATGGTCTTCCTAAGAGAATATGTCCGGCATCCATAGGAAGAACATCACACAGTATCTCATCTGCATATCTTCCAATGGTGATAGGAACCTTCACTTGTTTCTGTACCTTCAAATCTCCATCTTCACTAAGCCACTGTAGAGTGTAAGGCTTTGGATGTTTCTGAACCTTCAGATTAAGCTTTTCAACCAGGGATGAACTCGCCACATTAGTGCAACTCCCTCCATCAATAATCAAGCTGCAAACCTTGTCTTGAATCTGACATCTAGTATGGAACAGGTTCTCACGCTGGTTCTGCTCTTCTTCCTTTTGCTTCACACTCAAAGTTCTCCTAGTAACCAGTAGCTCTCCCTTGACTGGATAATCAACTTCTTCTTCATCAGTGTTGGGTTCTAGAGCTTCTTCTTCGGTTTCATAACCTCCACCTTCTAGCAGAATCATAGCTCTTTTGTTTGAACACTCATTAGCATAGTGTCCAATGCCATGACACTTGAAACACTTCACATCTCTGGTTCTGGTAGCTGGTTCTTTTCCTTTGTCATCTCTGCTCCTTTCCCATGTCCTAACTTCTTCTTTTGGCTTACTGATACTCTTTTCTTCTTTGTTGTAAGCTGTCTTAGAAGATGACCCATACTGGTTCCTGGAGTAAGAAGATTTTTCTTGTTCTGCTGCTCAATAAGCACTGCCTTATGAAGGAGTTCTTCCATGTTATTGAAGTCTTGCATCTCTAGGCGATCCTGCACATCTCTGTTAAGACCTCCCTGGAACCTTGCCATTGTGGATTCCTCATCTTCATTAACATTGGCTTTGATCATGAGAGTCTCCATTTCCTGGAAATAGTCATCTACACTCTTGTTTCCTTGAGTCAGTCTCCTGAGCTTCTGGTGAAGATCTCTGCCATAATGAGATGGAAACAAATCTAGCTTTCATAAGAGTTTTCATTTCATACCAAGAAGTAACTGGCGGCACTCCAGTTTGTCTTCTCTTGTGGATGATCTGCTCCCACCAGTTGATAGCATATCCACTGAACTCAGTTGCAGCAAGCTTCACTTTCTTCTCTTCAGAATAGGTTTGAGTATCAAAAACTAGTTCCATTTTTCTCTCCCACTCCAAGTATGCATCAGGATCACTCTTTCCAGCAAAAGGTGGGATTCTCAGCTTGATATTTCCCAAGTTATCATTGACTCTTGGACGCTGGTTGTTGTTTCTTCTGGACTTGGTTACACTTCTGTCTGAAGAGGAATAAGCATCATCAGATTCAACTTCACTAGATTCCCTTCTGGTTCTCCTTTCTTGTCGTTCTGCAGCTCTGTTTCTAGGCTGTCTAGAACCATAAAATAATTCATTGGCTTCCTCTTCTCTTCTGATCAGATTATCTTGAACTTGCTTGGTGATCTCAGCAATTAGAGCCTGCATTTGAAAAGGATTAATATTGACAGCAGGTGTTGGTGTTCCTTCTTGTTCATTGTTTTCTCCAGACATGGTTTCCTGCAAAATCAACAAACTTTAGCAATAAACAGAACTCTCTCCTCACAATATCCTTTGATCTCTCAAGTTTTTGGTGATGATAGTGATTCAATGGTTCTGTAAACAACCCAATCAAGTGAAAAATGCAGAAACCCAAATCCCCAAAGAAAAGAAAAGATAGACAGATTGCAAGATTTTGGATGAGCAAGTGATTTTACCAAACCTCAGTCTGATTTCTCCTAGACTGAACCCGATTTCTCCTGGGGATTTTCTTTCTCAATCAGATTTGGCTCACTTGCAAACAAATAGACAGATAAGAGACTGATAAGAACAGAAATACCCAGAATAAAAGATGAATTCGAAATCCCAAAGAAATGAACTTGAAATCCCAGAAAGTTTCAGACTTTGATAGTTTAGAGATTGAAAAATATCCCAGAACTTGTAGATCAACAGAGTGGTTGCTCTGATACCACTTAATGACTTTCTCCCAAGGATTTCCACTCTGATTTTGGTTGGATCTACTCTGTAACAGATTGAAAGATGGTTTTTGATGGATATTGGCTTGATGGACGAATTAGGGTTTATGGATAGATGGGTTGAAAGGATTTGATCGATTGAAACACTGAGGGTTGCGGAAAGACCTCAGATTCTTCACTCTCTCACTCTGGATTTGACACACCAGTCAGATTGAGAGCTTGTTGATTGTTTTGGGTTCACACGCCTCCACAATCAAGTTGTTCTAAGAACAATTGAATCACCAAAGAGAAATGAGTTTTTGATAAAAATGATGATTGTCTTCCAAATGAAATAAAACAGAGTTTTAAAGAAAAAAATGACAACAATCTCGTGCATGACAGTCTTGGGACTTGTAGTTTCGTGCATGAGCACTTAGGGAAAAGAAATAAGACAAAAACATAAGTAAATTAGTTGTTGTAGAAGACAGCCGAGTAAATGAAGGTGGTTGGGGTGATGGTGGTTTGGCCAAGTAACTCTTCCTCACTTTCTTGGTTCAGAACAAGGCAAGCAATCTTCTCAATAAGTTTCTTGGACCTGGATCTCGTGATGGGCCCAACAGATATGACAAATGGATCTTCTTTCTGGTCATTGGACTTCTTTTGGGCTGAGAGAGAAACATCTTCATTTTGGGTCTGGTCCATATCATCTTCTTCATAGTAACTTGGTTCTTGCATCCATTCAGCTTCATCATTAAGTTCATCTAAGATTAGCTCATCCTGGATTGCATCATATCTGCTCCAAAGGTACATTTCTTTAAATTAGCAAACAAGGATTCTGTCCTAAGCACTCCTAAAACTTTTCTAAGATGCTCAACGTGTTCATCCAAGTTCTTACTGTAAATCAGGATATCATCAAAGTAAACCACCACGAAATGTCCTATAAATGCTCTAAGAACATGGTTCATCATGTGAGAATAGACAGATTAGGGTGTGTGAATGGTGTTTAGAACAGAGTGTGGTCGAAATTAAAGAGAAAAGAATTAAGAGAGTATGTGAGAATCAAAGAGACTGCAATGGAGAATAAGAGAGATTTAGGAGGAGTATAAGAGATTGCTGTGAGAAATTTCGTGTAACCAGAGAATAGAGAGAATAATGAGACCAGAGAATGGTGAAGAAGAAAGGGGAACTCCCCACTTTCAGCTTAGAGGTTTCAGAATACACATGGAGTGGCTTTATAGCCAGATTACAACTTGCAACATATTAAACTATTGTTAAAGTACAGATTTACTAAACTAATATTATTGTAGGGTTTCTGATGCTGCCAGGAGGATGCAGCCAAGGTGAATCTCGACCAGAGGGAGTGAGAGTGACAGGAGAGAGAGATGGGCACAGTCTGGTTGGGTGAAAGTGACAGCAGGCTCATCCTCTTATGCACATGTGACTTTTACTCTATTTAAATCCCAACTTGTCTGATCTCTCTCCAACGGCCTGATCTCTATTTTAAACTTCAAATATGCTTCATAAGACTCAGCTGGACGAGTTCCCCACTTGCCTTGACTTCCAAGACACTCTAGGTTAGGATTTGATACTTGCGCGCCAAGACTGTACGGACAGATTCAAACTTGCTCTGGATGCTTCATCTTTGATGCTTGGTCTCTTCACCAGTATTATTTATCTTCATTCTAACACTCCCCCTCAAGCTTGACCATAGGAGATCCTTGGACAAGCTTGGAACCTTGAAGAAGCTCCCTCATTAAAAAACTTAGCCAGAAAACCCATTTGGGATAAAACCAACTAAGGAAAAGAGTAGAGTTCTTCAAAGCCTAGGGATTGGCCAGTGAGCCTAAGGAACTTCAGACAACTCATGGTGGAGTCCTTAGGCTCTGGATCATGGCCTCAAATAATGGTACAAGTGTGAACTCCACAGCTTGCCCACATCAACATCTTGGATCACTTCTTTAGGCTGGTTGTGTCTCCCCCTTTCTTCTGACTACTCGCCACTTCAAGGAGTTTTAGAGACCACCAGCTTCTGCTTCATAGATCACCAAGTAAGGTACCTGATACATTATCCCAAAGGTGCATCAGTTCTTGAGGAAATGCACTCATCACACTAAGCTCAATAACAATTAAGTATAAGGACAATAATGAGTGTATTGAGATGAGTTTAAGGTGCTTCCCTTTCATAAGTATGGTGGGGAGTGAACTCCACTTGAATTCCCCACTTGGTAAGACACTCATATCATGGAAGCTCAATCTCATGCTTGGGACTGAGAATAATGAAGGACCAAGCTTGCATTGGGACAGTGAGTTCCTTGAGTCTTCTTTGATCTTTTTTATAATGCAAGTGTGAAATCCACAGCTTGCCAATGGCTTGTGGCGGCTGGATCTTCAGGATTGCTTCTTCATTAGCATTGGGACAGTGAGTTCCTTGAGTCTTCTTTGATCTTTTTTTATAATGCAAGTGTGAAATCCACAGCTTGCCAATGGCTTGTGGCGGCTGGATCTTCAGGATTGCTTCTTCATTACCCCTCCTCAAGCTTGGTCCAGAGAGTATAGGGATGGACCAAGCTTGGAAGTGAGCAAGACTGAGCTAGGACCAGGAGCGCATCACCCCAACAGCTGCGCTTAAGTCAACCAGTTCCTCCTCCCTTGATCTCCTCTCCACTGCCTAGAACAACTCTTCCTTGTGTGTCTCTTGGAACCAGGAGCTCAACAACCAAATGGCCTGCGCTTAAATCAACCGGTTCTCTACACACAAGTGATCTCTCCATGGTCAGGAATATACATCATGTGTAGGCTCTGAATCAAACAGGAATATACATCATGTGTAGGCTCTGAACACATGGGCAAAGCCTTCTTCTTTGTCTCGGATTGATGATAGACAGCTAGCACCTCTTGTGTACCTGAAACATCACTCAACCTCCAGCAAGAATTAGACCACACATTAGGATCAGAGCTTGATAACTCACCAAGTCTGATCCATAATTATTAACAAGATGCAATGGACTGAATCTAAACAACTCATTCAGTTCAAATCCAAGCAACCAACTCTCTAAATGCACATGTATGATAACTCATCAATAACAAGGCATTTAGGCAAATTTTAATGACCATTTAGGCAACACTATGATTAAATGTCAAAAACAGAGACTAGATAACTCATCTAATCACCTTAACCAGTTTAAGAATGCATCACAGGACCAGGAACAACCTATGGATGCAAAACAAGACATAGAGCCAACATATAGATGCATTACATGACCAGGAAACTCTCCTAGACCTCTAGCAACGCCACAAGACTCAAACCAGGTTCTAGACAACTCGCCTAGACAATTCTGAACACAAACAATTTATCTAAAGCAATAACTAGTCATGACCATGCTAGCAAGCTTAGAAACAATTAAAACAGAACCACACACACAGTTTTTGTATTATGGGACAGAAACTAGGTTCAACAACTCTAGCAACTTTAAACTGTCCCTAAGATACTAAACACACCACTCAACACAACCAGACATAAAGACACAAGCTTTACTCAAGGGAAAGAGGTTTAGCTTACAACCAAGGAACCTGATCTGGTTCCTTGAACCTCCAAGGCACATGGTTCACCTGGACTTGGCAGATTTGGATTTTGGGTTCTCTACCCAACTCCATTCCTTTGAGTGTGCTTTCCCCTTGAACCTATCATGCTTAGGACCTCTCCTTTCTTCCTGTTTACCAGACGCCACCTTCTGGAAGATAGTGAGAGACTCCATCTTGAAAAGAACATCAGATTTGCTTGTACAGATTTTGTTTGGAGTTTTGCTTGCCAAACAGCTCCAAAACATTTTGCTTCCAAGAGATCTCTTCAGGATGGACAGGAGGCACGAGGATAGACTCTGGAGAGTCTCTGTACACGCCATTGTTGCAGTCTTCTTCCTCTTGAAGAGACTGAACAGCCAACTAGACAGAAACTTCTCCAATTGTTTTAAAACAGCCATGAGGTTGAGCTTGTGCTTGATTTGCGGAAGCTTTGAGTTTCAGGAGCTTGGGAGCTCTGATACCATGTGAGAATAGACAGATTAGGGTGTGTGAATGGTGTTTAGAACAGAGTGTGGTCGAAATTAAAGAGAAAATAATTAAGAGAGTATGTGAGAATCAAAGAGACTGCAATGGAGAATAAGAGAGATTTAGGAGGAGTATAAGAGATTGCTGTGAGAAATTTCGTGTAACCAGAGAATAGAGAGAATAATGAGACCAGAGAATGGTGAAGAAGAAAGGGGAACTCCCCACTTTCAGCTTAGAGGTTTCAGAATACACATGGAGTGGCTTTATAGTCAGATTACAACTTGCAACATATTAAACTATTGTTAAAGTACAGATTTACTAAACTAATATTATTGTAGGGTTTCTGATGCTGCCAGGAGGATGCAGCCAAGGTGAATCTCGACCAGAGGGAGTGAGAGTGACAGGAGAGAGAGATGGGCACAGTCTGGTTGGGTGAAAGTGACAGCAGGCTCATCCTCTTATGCACATGTGACTTTTACTCTATTTAAATCCCAACTTGTCTGATCTCTCTCCAACGGCCTGATCTCTATTTTAAACTTCAAATATGCTTCATAAGACTCAGCTGGACGAGTTCCCCACTTGCCTTGACTTCCAAGACACTCTAGGTTAGGATTTGATACTTGCGCGCCAAGACTGTACGGACAGATTCAAACTTGCTCTGGATGCTTCATCTTTGATGCTTGGTCTCTTCACCAGTATTATTTATCTTCATTCTAACACATCAATCTCATGAAAGTGCTAGGTGCATTAGTTAACCCAAATGGCATTACCAACCATTCATATAACCCTTGTTTCGTTTTAAAGGCAGTTTTCCACTCATCACCCTCTTTCATCCTAATCTGGTGATACCCACTTTTTAAATCAACTTTAGAAAAGATATTTGAGCCATGCAACTCATCAAGCATGTCATCTAGCCTAGGAATGGGATGTCGATACTTTACAGTGATATTATTGATGTCTCTGCAATCGACACACATTCTCCAACTTCCATCTTTCTTTGGCACAAGCAAGACTGGAACTGCACATGGGCTCATACTCTCACGAATATGTCCTTTTTCCATAAGCTCAGTGACTTGTTGTTGTAGTTCCTTGGTCTCTACAGGATTGGTTCTATAGGCTGGTTTGTTTGGCAGTGATGCTCCTGGAATGAAGTCAATTTGATGCTCTATCCCTCTGATAGGTGGCAATCCTTGTGGAGCTTCTTCTGGGAATACGTCTATGAACTCCTGCAAAAGCATCTGTATTTTGCTAGGAAGATCCTGCACTGGACTGGTTATGTTTAAACATTCTTTAAAAACAAACAGCAAGTGAGGTAAAGTACTTCCCTTTGGTTGAAGTAACAGATTGGCAGGCTGCTTGGTTTTTGATTCTGTGGAAGCTTTATTTTTCTTCAAGGCTATCTGATCGAGATGGACTTCCTGTGGTGTCAAAGGAACCAAAACAGTCTTCTTTCCTTTGAATTCGAACGAGTATCTATTTGTGAATCCATCATGAATGGTTCTTCTGTCAGATTGCCAAGGTCTTCCAAGCAGTATGTGTCCAGCATCCATTGGTAATACATCACAGAGTATCTCATCTTCATATTTTCCAATGGACAATGGTATCTTCACTTGGTGTTTCACCTCCAGCTCTCCCTCATCGTTAAGCCATTGTAACTTGTAAGCGGTTGGTCTTTTCATGATCTTCAAACCAAGTTTCTCTACCATGGTTTCACTAGCAGCATTGGTACAGCTTCCTCCATCTATAACCAAACTGCATACCTTTCCTTGAACCATACAGCGAGTATGAAACAGATTCTCTCTTTGCTCATTTCCAACAGTCTTGGTTTGCAGATTCAATGTTCTTCTTGTAACAAGTAGCTCTCCACGGGCTGGCATCTCCACTCTTTCTTCTTCAGACTCAGATTGTTCCTCTTCTTCTGATTCAATTTCTCCATTCTCTCTAATGAATATCATTCTTTTATTAGAGCAGCTGCTGGCATAGTGTCCATAGCCCTTACATTTGTAACACTGTATATCTCGGGTTTTAGCTGCAGTGGCTACCTCCTTTCCTTTTATACTCTGTTCTTCTACTTTAGGCTTGGAGAAAAATTTGGAATCTCTGGTCTTTTCGTCCTTTTGGTAGTGTGGCTTGCTGGCTCCATAGCTAGACTTGTAACTCCTTCGTTTTAGCTGTTGTTCAAACATAATGGCCTTGTGCAGAAGTTCCTCCATTTCTACATAATGATGAACTTCAAGTCTGTCCATGATGTCTCGGTTTAATCCTCCCATGAACCTGGCCATGGTTGCTTCTCTGTCTTCTTGTATATCAGCTCTCAGCATAAGAGTCTCCATTTCTTTGTAATATTCCTCAACTGATCTACTCCCTTGAGACAGTGTTCTGAGCTTGAAATGTAGTTCTCTGTGATAATGGCTTGGTACAAATCTTTTCCTCATGATCACTTTCATCTGATTCCACGTTTCTATAGGAAAGTCTCCTGCCCTTCTTCTGGCTGTAACGAGATTATCCCACCAACTCAGAGCATACTCTTTGAACTCAGTAGGAGCAAGCTTTAGTTTATATTCTTGAGTGTAATCTCTGCAATTGAACACAAGTTCAATCTTCTTTTCCCATTCCAAATACTCTTCTGGATCAGCGGTGCCTTTAAACTCTGGAATCTTCAGTTTCAACCCTCCTAGAGGATCACTGTTTTGGGGCCTTTCTTCTCTCTCACGCCTCCTTCTTCTGGTGCCATTGGTTCTGTTGGATTGGCTATAATAGCTTTCTGAGGTAGACTGGTTTGGACTCCTCCTAGATCTCTCACGTTCTGAATGAACAACCTCAGCTCTGAAGTTTTCTATTTTCTGATCCATCAAAGCAGACATCTGTGCAGTTAAGGCTTCCAGTAGAAGTTTATCCATTCCATTGTTCCGATTATCTTCTTCCCCCATGTTTCCTGACAAGTTCCAATCACTAAACCAGTAAAGATGTCCACAGAAACAGAAAACAATGAAAATGAACTTGGAAAAACAAGATCAGATTCAGATTCCTATAAGAACCCTAATTCTTTCTCTGCAAATTTCGTGGATCAAGTTCAGTTATTTAACACGTTCAACACTTGTTCTAGGTAGATTAGACACTAATAAACACGTTTCTAAAAAGATTTAAATTTTAGAACAGATTCGATTATAGAATACGAAAAGTCTAAAAGTTGCAGAACTGGAAAAACACAACCTGATGATGGAGATCGGCTCTGATACCACTTGATATGATCCTGGGTGAGAGGATCACGTCCCTGAATGCTCTCCAACGAATTGTGTTGATATGACAAGCAATGAATTGAGTTGATACTTCTAAGAGTTGCGGAATGGCTCTCAGACTATCGGTTTGTGCTCGCAATGTAAGGAAGAATCCGAAATACACTAGACAAGCTTTTTGATCAAACAGGATTCAGAGAATACTTGGGTTTTTAGAAAAGAGTTTGATGATTTATTCAGAGTTTTCGACCAGAATATAAAGAGAAGAAGACTGTACATGCACAGCTTCTTGGAAACACACAAAACAATTAAAAGAAAGACTAAGTTCAAACTTGAAAATAAGAAAAGACTCTTCGTGTATTCTTGCACGAAATTAAGGATAGAAAATGGGCTTAGATTCATCAAGAGGCTTTTGTATAAGTGTTGTGTCCAAGCTGATGTGATCATGGACCAGTGCAACAAGGAAGAGGATGCAACCAGGAATGCAACCATGGATCAATCAGCTAGTGAAGATGTCTTAGCCATTCCAGAAGGTCCCATGACTCGTTCTAGAACTAAGAAACTAAATGGAGCCATTGGAGGATTACTTAGACTCGTATGGAAACAAGAAGAAGGTCTTGGACAAAGCTTGATGATCCGAGATACCTTGATCACCATTCAAGCTATCTCCTCATCTAGCTGAGTTAGTACTTAGGCAAGTACTTGGGTGTGCTCTTTTCCTTGCTCTTGGTTTTGTCCCAAAGAGGTTTTCCGGAGGAAGGTTTTTAACGAGGCCTCAAGCTACTTCACACATCACCTAGGTGCTAATATCGGTCCAAGCCTAAAGGAGACTATTCTATCTATTTATCTTATGTTATGTTTTAGACTATAGTTTCTATGTTATGTTATTTCTCGAAACCTAAAGGCATATGCCTCGGTTTCTCTATTTAAACTCTTGTAAACTCTCATTCTAAAACAAGCAGTCTTTTATCAAAAACCTTTTGTCTACTCTTTCTCTCTTCTTTGTCGAGTGTGAGAGCTTGCTGGTGAGTCATATCCGGCGTCTAAGGGTTCTAGTTTGGTGTGTCATATCTGATCTAGATCCTAGGAGTATCAAGGAGTCCATCTGCATCTCTTTGTGTCACCAATCGATCCACATACCTTGATAAACTTGAGTCTCTGATTCGTTTAGGCAAGGATCTATCCCATCTGATCCAGAGCAACATCCTATGATCATATCAAGTGGTATCAGAGCTACTCTGGATAGGGAAGTTCTCGATCTCTCTTTGGTTTTCAAGTCGAACTTTTTGACTTCTCATAAAACCGATTGATCGATCTCTGTTTTGTTGTTATTTTTCGTAGAATCTAATCATATTTTCGTTTGATATTGATCCATCTGTGTTGAATCCTGATAGATCTAAAAGTTCTTACCATATTTGGATTCAAAATAAACCGATCCGTGTGAAAGAAGCAATCGAATCGTTTGAACTGTTGAATCACCTGCGATTGAAGTTGTTTGCTTTAGCTTTGTGATCTAATCTGATTTGATCGTATTCATCTTAGGTTCTGATTTCATAAAACTTAAACTGATTAATCTGATCTGAAGATTTGTCGATTGAATTCTCTGATCCGTGATCTGCAATCTTGATCTTTTGAACCGTTTTGAAAAGCGAATATTGTTTTGATTGCTCAATCTATTTGAATCCTTTTTGAACAACTTACTTGTTTAAGTTCTTCCTGATTCAGGTACATGGTGAACGAATCAGAAGAGGAAGCAGAACTTGTAAGGCAGAACAAGCTACTGAGGGATCAAATGACTGATCAACTAAACCAAACGATGATCTCCACGGTTGCTGATATGATTAAGGCCAGTATAAGGGAACTCCGTGATGAACTAAGACTAGAGATGAGGCAGGCTACTGGTCAGGGGAACAGCAATGAGCCTAGAAGAGAAAGGGTGAATCAAACTCAACAAGAACCAGAAGAATCTAGGAGGAACCAGCGTGAGCATGCTGGATCACAAGAAACTGACAACTACTATGAACACCACCATAGCTCTTCTTCTAGAGACAGCCGGAGGAGGCAGAGACGTGATCAACAAGGAAGAAGACATCAACGTGATGATCTAGCTGGACTAAAGCTAAAGATACCTCCCTTTTATGGCAAGGCTGATCCGGATGCCTATTTGGAGTGGGAGAAGAAGATAGAGCTTGTCTTTGATTGTCAGCAGTACACTCAAGCTCAAAAGATTCAAATAGCAGCTACTGAGTTCTATGATTATGCTCTGAGTTGGTGAGATCAACTAGTGACTACTAGGAGACGCAACCAAGAGTATCCAGTTGAATCATGGCATGAGATGAAATCTATTATGCGTAAGAGGTTTGTTCCAAGTCATTACCACCGTGATCTCCATCAGAAACTAAGGAAGCTCACTCAAGGATCTAGGTCCGTGGAAGAGTATTTTCAAGAGATGGAACTGCTTATGCTGAGGGCTTGTGTTTCTGAGGATAGAGAAGCAACCATGTCACGGTTTCTAGGAGGACTCAACCGTGAGATTCAAGACAATGTGGAGATGCAACATTATGTGGAACTAGAAGAGATGTTGCATAAGGCTATCCTTGTTGAGCAACAGCTTAAAAGAAAAGGACACTCACGCAATAGTTATGGGACTTCAAAGTTTCATACCCCAAAGGAGGAAAAGCCAGCATATCCTAAAGAGGAAGCAAAGCCAACTGCAGTGTTTGGGAAGGATAAAGGAAAGGCCGTGGCTACCAGTTCAAGAGCTAGAGACGTCAAGTGCTTCAAATGCCAAGGAAGAGGTGTTAAACCTGAAGAGAGAAATGGACCACTAAAAGCCATGTGCAAAGTTAGGGCCAAAACCCATTAGAAGTCTGATCAAGGACTAAAGAGGGTCTAGAAGCTTATGCTGAGTAAGAACAAGGTTCAAGAAGGGCTTATGATCAAGAAGGAAGTGTTTGGGAAGATTTGGGAGCCATTGGACGAAATGTGCAAAGTTAGGGTCGACCGTACGGACGGCCGTACGGACTGTACGGACCGTACGGACATGGTCGACCCAAAACACTTCCTGGTTCGACTTTTGGGAGAGTTTGGGTGATGTGCAAAATCCGGGTTGAGGTGTACGGATGGGCGGTCCGTACGGTCGAGCGATGGAGCAGTTTGGGGATTGTCTTCGGTTTAATCAATTAAAACCGAACCAATTCAAATCTCTTGTGACCGTTTGAAGCTAAGGAGGCAAGGAGACATTTGAGTCGAGATGGATTAGAAGAATATGCTCTCAAGATGCTTATCCAGAAGAAGGAAGGAACCTGGACAGATCATTGGCAAGGTTCATGTGCATTGGTGGCAGATTCCTGGCCAAGCTTTCCTAGGCACGCCCAGGCTGTCTCCAGCCTGTCTAAAGACCATCTGACTTCATCCAAACCGTCCATCCTCTCAAGCTTTATCAGCCCTTAGATATAGGTTAATGTTTGCTTCTTGTATTGCCTATAAAAGGCCCCTTATGTTGAGTGTAAACAATTAAGTGAGAGAGTGGGGTTTCCCCTCCTCCTTCCTAATCTTTTCTGGGTTCTAAACCTTTGTTCTTGAGTCTCTTATTCTCTGGTTCTCTAAGTCTCACGAATCTCTCCTTAGTCTACTTATTCTACTTATTCTTTTAGTCTCATCCGCAATCTACTTCTTCCATCAATCTCTTCTCACTTTGATACTAGTCAAGACAGAACCTGTTAAGGTTAGATCAACACACACACGACCAATACTCTGTAAAACTCACAAGAGGGCATTATGCCAATGAATGCACCAACAAACGGATCATGATTCTGCTTGAGAATGGAGAATATGAGAGATACACTATCTCAGTTTGGGAAGAGACTTGAATGGTGATCAAAGACAATCTCGGAATCAAACCTTGTCCAAGACCTTCTGGCTTGAATGTGAAAGTGAGTAATCCCAAACAACATTCTCCTTAAGCTTCTTGGACTCATGGAACGAGTCATGGGACCTTCAGGAATGCTAGAGCATCCTCATCAAATGGTTGATGCATATGTGGCTTCATGTGTGCTCATCTAAACTCTCCTCATTGTCCCCTTAGTGATCGTCCAATGATCAATCCACTTTTAACATCTCTGAATGGATTAACTAAAGCTATTATCAACAAGAACATACTACCTTTGGATTCGAAACCTTAACCTAAAGCTTGTTTAAATGAAGACAGCTTTAATACTCATGATGCAACAGCAAGAGACATTCTACCAAATTCACAACACATTCCATAATGATTAGAAACTTATGCAAGCCACAAGACATTACTAAACAACCATACTGTGCTTTATGCCAAAAACAGATTATCAAAAAAAAAAAAACATGATGAATGATAACTATGCTAAGGCAACCAGTAACACAAGACAATGCAATAAAACAAGCAGGAGATCATGGGACAAACAAATCACCAATGCACAACCAAATAAAGACACAAGCTCTATTAAGGGTTAGGAGGCTTGCTTACAAAACCCAAGGAATCCGAGCTGATTCCTTGAACCTCCATGGAACACGGCTCATCTGAACTTGCAGGTTGAGATGTGGATTCAGTACCCAACATCTCTCCTTGGTTTGCCCTCCCTTTCTGCAATGCTCTCACTTAAAGACCCCTTCTGTCCTCCTTCTTGTAAAACTGCTTGTTGACTGAGGATGCTATCACTTTTTGATGCAAGGAAGAGGACTCTCCTTTTGCTTCAAACCAATCGTGTGACCCTTCCTCCTTTTGGACTTGGGAACACACCTCTTCAAGCGTGGGAAGCTTCTCAGACCTTAGATATGTTTGATAAGAATCATTGAAGGTAGGACTGAGGGTCAAGAAGCAGACCAAACAACCTTGTCTTGCTCCCTTCTTTCATTCAACACAATATGGATCATAGACTGGGTCTCAGCATCTCTAGTTCAGACCAAAGGGCTCTGAACTTCCAGATGCGCAAGTGAACTCTCATTCTCTTGGGAAACAGAGTTGTTGATGGCTCTTCTTGATTTCAAAAACTCGGCTAAGGTTAGAGATGTTCCATAATCTTGTTAAAGTTCCCAAAGCCTCTTTAAGCACCTCACAAGTATGAGAGGCTTCAAAAAAAAAAAAAAAAAAAAAAAAAACGGATAGATTTTCTAAGGAATCTTTGAAGTATGGACAAAGACATGAAGTCATCTTGTTGCCACTTCTCTTCCTGCCGACAGTAAGAGAACCAGTATCACACTGATGAACTTCTTGAGAGGCAACAACTTGGAGGGTTTGGAGCATCAGACGATGCAATGACTCCATAACCCTTTTCCACCAAGGGCCTGTCTTCACCAGGCGAGACAAAGAAGGTAGTTGGGACCTTGAGGATGACTGGAATGACCAATGGCTCTGGAAGACTCCATCTTAAAGGTCGGATATGAGCTAAAACTCTTCTTCTTATTCTTCAAAGGTGTAAAACTCTAGAACTCCGATGAACTGGATCTCTAAAGTAATGTTCTTTTTAGCTTGTGACGCTGCGTATGATTCACCAGGATTTGAGTAACCTGGCTCTGATACAATGAAAAGTTTCAGAGTTCAAGTGCCTTGAGTGTGTTGACATGAAAGAAATAAA
>CAJHQQ010005135.1:0-20113 GCA_905132885.1 Moricandia moricandioides | reverse complement strand
TTGAATCCTCAAGCTCTTCAGGTTCAGGTTCATGCTTCCATTCTTTGGTGCTTTCCAGGATCACATCAGGCTCTCTCTCTCTTGCTTGTGTCTAAACAATATTCACAATGTAAGGAGTTAAGTATTATGGTTTAGAGGCTGCCTTAGCTCTTTCTCTCTTAAGGCAGCCTAATACTTGTCAAACTCACTCTAAACTCTTCTTTATCTACTGTCTTAAACTCTAGCTTACTGATTCTAAATCCCATTCATCTAAGTACACAAACTCTAAGTGTTGTGTTACTTCTCAAGGATTAGATTCATACTAGAGAGTTTCTGCTTCATAAAACCAGTTTACTGTCTAGCATTCTTGGTTATATAGTAAGCTGTGTATGAGGATTCAATCACAAGTTGGTTGTCTCTTCCTTTGAATGGTGAGTTCCTGTTGTATGGTTGAAGAGGATTCAGTTACAAGTTAACTGAAGACTCTCTTGACATGAGACAAACACTCATGAATTCCAACATGGTATCAGAGCCTTGTTGCTCTTCTTTGGGATTAAACTCACCTATTTTCTCTCAGTTTTTGAATAAATATTTTCTCTCCCACTCTGATATAGTGTTAGCTTGGTCAGTACTTGTGTTAGTATCTTGAATCAAGCTTGAGGAAGAGAAAGATTTAGAAAATGCTTCACCATTATGCTTTATCCATTGGATAATAGCTTGTTCTTTATGGAGCATCTCTTTGACCAGTGGACAAATTGTTTTGATCCATTGGTTTCTTTGTTGTGTGAGCCATAGAAAACACTTGTTTATGTGTTATTCTGATGGTTCTCTTCCTGCAAGCCCTGGAAAACATCAGTTCATGAGTTATTCTAGTGGCACTTGTCTAAGATCAGTGAGCAAATTAATTGTTCGATGGTCCATTGTGTTTCAGCTACTAAAGCACCAAACTCTTGATGAGTAATGGATGCTCCTGGCTGTTTATGCTTCCGCAAAACTCAAGAAAACAGAGCAAAACTCTGTCCATTAGAACTCTTGATCAAATTCTATGTTCTCTATTCTCTCATTCTTCGATTCTCAGGTTACTTTCTCCATAATTCTCCCATTCTCTGGCTACTAATACTCTGGTTACATCATTCTCTACTCTCTACTTATTTTCTGGTTACTTTTACTCTGGTTACGTTCTCCACAAACTCTTGTTTAGAATATGCCTAAGGTTGTTAAACTGTCTTGAAGTGAAGCTGTCTGGAAAGAGTTGTCTTGCTTCTGCACTTTGGCAAATTGATTGTGTTATTTCCTGAATGCTTAGTCTTGTTGATTACGATTCAGAGAGTGTTTCTAGGATAGGATCTTAAAGATATCTGTCCATTGCTGTTGTGCTTATTTAAATTGTGTGTTTAAAGATCAGACTTGGTGAAAACCAATGTTCTGGTCTCTTGGTGTCTACTTATGCTTGTCTTAGTGTTTGTTGACAGGCTGTCCATGTTGATCAGAGCCTGCACAAGATGCATATTCCTGACAATGGAGATTGCCCACTGCCCATCAACACTTTGGACACTGATTATGTCCATTAACTTCCAAGATGGTTGAGAGGATGAATGGAGCAGTGGAGAGATTGCTCAGAAGTGACTTACCTGATGCCAAGAGGGTGGACTGGAAGTACACTTAAGAGAAAAGATCACAATTCAAGCCAAGAGGGCTGTGGTCTCAAGGCATTGGTGATCATCATTGGCTCTCATCTTCCAAGCTTGACCACATACTCTTATTCTCAGGTCAAGCTTGAGGAGGGGTGTTAAAATGAGAAGCCAATGTCCATTCTTCAGAAACTTATGCAAGGGAAGTACCTAAATCTATATTCATTCTTATGATTGAATAGGTTTGCCCCTTGAGAATTGATGCATGTATTTGTGCATTGTTTGAATCAGGTACCTATTGAGCTCATGAACAAGGCAGACTTGGACTCAACCCATGATGAAGGCAAGTAGCCAAAAGAAAGGGGGAGACAAGCTCTGACCACAAGAAGAAGCTCAAAGGTGTGATGAGTGTGAAGCAAGGAACGCACTGGTACCTGCTGGCCATTGAAGAAAGGCCATGATCCAGAGTCTAAGGAGTCCATGAAAATAATCTTAAGCTCCTTAGGTTCACTGGCCAATCCCTAGGCTGAAGGTGGTTGCACTCTTTTTCCCTAAGTGATGGTTTTATCCCAAGAGGTTTTCTAAACTTAGGTTTTTAATGAGGCAAGTGCTCTCAGTTCCAAGCTTGTCCAAGGATCTCCTATGGTCAAGCTTGAGGGGGAGTATTGAAATAAATAAAGGGATGACTAGAAGAAGAAGCTGGTTGATGATCCAAGGATAAGTTCATAAGAGAAGGCAATTTGGTTCGGTTTGTACAGACTTGATCCACAAGCTACCACTTAACCTAACCTGACTTGCAAGGCAAGGAATAAGTTGTGGAGACTAATATGGACGTTGGGAACCTCTAAGAAGTCAAGGAAACCAGTTTGAATTCAAAAGAAATGATCTGGTTTGAATTAAGCAAGAAGGAGTCACATGGGTGCATAAGGAGTTGTGTAGAGCTGTCACTATCACCAAGGAAGGATGTGCCTCACCTCCTGTCCCTTTCTACTCTTCCTGCACGTCCAGACCTTGGCTCTATCCCCTTTGGCTTCATCTCATTCCTACAGAATTATTTGTTTATGTTTCCCTGTTTTAATAATTATTTAGTCTTGTGTATTGCCTATTTAAAGGCTTCTCCATCACTTGTAACAAAAAAACCAGAATCAATAGACAAGTTTCTCTCTCTAAACTCGTGGCTCTCTCTCTCTTGCTTGTGTCTAAACAATATTCACAATGTAAGGAGTTAAGTATTATGGTTTAGAGGCTGCCTTAGCTCTTTCTCTCTTAAGGCAGCCTAATACTTGTCAAACTCACTCTAAACTCTTCTTTATCTACTGTCTTAAACTCTAGCTTACTGATTCTAAATCCCATTCATCTAAGTACACAAACTCTAAGTGTTGTGTTACTTCTCAAGGATTAGATTCATACTAGAGAGTTTCTGCTTCATAAAACCAGTTTACTGTCTAGCATTCTTGGTTATATAGTAAGCTGTGTATGAGGATTCAATCACAAGTTGGTTGTCTCTTCCTTTGAATGGTGAGTTCCTGTTGTATGGTTGAAGAGGATTCAGTTACAAGTTAACTGAAGACTCTCTTGACATGAGACAAACACTCATGAATTCCAACAAAGAATGGCTTGGACAAGCTTCCACTGGTCTTCTTTCTTCAGGACAAACATGAGAGAGGAGGATGAACTGAGAATAGCTTCTGGAAACACCATGGATGAGAAAGTTTTCATCTTGATGAGCTTAAACAACAGGCTGGACAGAAGCTTCTTCATAAGGTTAGAAATGGCATGAGAGTGAGCTTGAGCTTGCCGATGCTATGAACCAGTTTCTGATAAACCTGGCTCTGATACCATATGAGATTTACAGAGTATTGGTCGTGTGTGTGTTGATCTAACCTTAACAGGTTCTTTCTTGACTTGTATCAAAGTGAGAAGAGATTGATGGAAGAAGTAGATTGCGGATGAGACTAAAAGAATAAGTAGAATAAGTAGACTAAGGAGAGATTCGTGAGACTTACAGAACCAGAGAATAATAGACTCAAGAACAAAGGTTTAGAACCCAGAAAAGATTAGGAAGGAGGAGGGGAAACCCCACTCTCTCACTTAATTGTTTACACTCAACATAAGGGGCCTTTTATAGGCAATACAATAAGCAAACATTAACCTATATCTAAGGGCTTATAAGGCTTGAGAGGATGGACGGTTTGGATGAAGTCAGATGGTCTTTAGACAGGCTGGAGACAGCCTGGGCGTGCCTAGGAAAGCTTGGCCAGGAATCAGCCAGCAATGCACATGAACCTTGCCAATGATCTGTCCAGGTTCCTTCCTTCTTCTGGATAAGCATCTTGAGAGCATATTCTTCTAATTCATCTCGACCCAAATGTCTCCTTGCCTCCTTAGCTTCAAACGGTCACAAGAGATTTGAATTGGTTCGGTTTAAATTGATCAAACCGAAGACAATCCCAAAACTGCTCCATCGCTCGACCGTACGGACCGCCCGTCCGTACACCTCAACCCAGATTTTGCACATCGCCCAAACTCTCCCAAAAGTCGAACCAGGAAGTGTTTTGGGTCGAACATGTCCGTACGGTCCGTACAGTCCGTACGGCCGTCCGTACGGTCGACCCTAACTTTGCACATTTCATCCAATGGCTCCCAAATCTTCCCAAACACTTCCTTCTTGATCATAGGCCCTTCTTGAACCTTGTTCTTTCTAAGCATAAGCTTCTAGACCCTCTTTAGTCCTTGATCAGACTTCTAATGGGGTTTGGCCCTAACTTTGCACATGGCCTTTAGTGGTCCATTTCTCTCTTCAGGTTTAACAAAAGAGAATGTTGTTGGATTACTCACTTCACATCCACAACAAGAAGGTCTTGGACAAGGTTTGATCCGAGATGTCTTGATCACCATTCAAGCCATCTCTACACCAAACTGAGTTAGTGTCTAGGCAAGACATGGGGTGCGTGCTCTTTTCCTTGCTTTTGGTTTTGTCCCACGAGGTTTTCCAGGAGGAAGGTTTTTAACGAGGCCACAACTTGTCTACACATCACCTAAGTGCTATTCTCGGTCCAAGACTATAGAAGTTACATTTTATTTCATTTCATTTAAAAGCTTATGTTAAACTCTAGTTTCCTTTTTTGATTCATTGTCGAAACCCTAGAGGCATGTCTCTGGTTTCTTATTTAAAGAGGTCTCAACACCCTCTTGTAGCCATTCAGTCTTTTAATAAACAAGTAAACTTCATTCTTGACGGCTCTCTCTCTAGAAAGCTTGCCGAGTTCTGGTGTGTAGTATCCAGAGACCTAAGGGTGTTTAGTTTGGTGTGTCATATCCAAATCATTCATCTAGGAGTATCAAGAGATCATTCATCCCTCTTGTGTCACCATTCAATCCACACGCCTTGAAGAACTTGAGTCTCTGATTCGTTCTTGCAAGGATCTATCCATTCCCATCAACCAAAGAGCATCCTAGGGACGCATCAAGAAAGGAAGTAAACTCGAGAGAGAGAGAGAGAGAGAGATACTCGAAACTAAGAAAGAGAGTGAAGGGAAACTTATTTCCTTAGGTTGAAGTGTGGATCGGTTACAAGTATAAGTAGGCAAGTTGCCTATACAGAGAATGATTAAAATAAGCTTGCCTAAGTACAAAAGAAAGAATAAACTAAAGGACTCTGCTCGAGGGAGGTGGTCTGATCAAGACATGAAAGTGACATGTCCTCAACGGTTCAACCCTTAAGAGGAACATGTGATCTTTCCATTTGAATCAACCTTCCTTGCCTCTAAAATATCTCCAACGGTCTCTTCTTTCTTCTGGCATGAACCGAGGGCGAGTTTGAACTTGCCTTGCCCCCTAAGACACGTTAGGTTGAGCTGAGGTGCCTTATGAGTCAAGTATTGTACGGACATACTTGTACCTCAAGCAAGTTCAACTCTGCTTCTCCTTCACTTGTTTCCGGATCCTTTCTTCCTCTTATTTGATTATATACTTTGTCAATACATACGCCATGTACCATCCTTCTTAGGCACTAGGAGCACTGGTACAACACAGGGGCTCAAGCTCTCTCGGATATAGCCCTTCTCCATTAGTTCCTCTAGGATGCATCCCTAGGATGCTCTTTGGTTGATGGGAATGGATAGATCCTTGCAAGAACGAATCAGAGACTCAAGTCCTTCAAGGCGTGTGGATTGAATGGTGACACAAGAGGGATGGATGATCTCTTGATACTCCTAGATGAATAACTTGGATATGACACACCAAATTAGACACCCTTAGACTCTGGATACTACACACCAGAACTCGACACCTTTCTAGAGAGAGAGCCGTCAAGGAGAAAAGATAACTTGATATTAAAAAGCTGGATGATTACAATAGGGTGTAGAGAACCCTTTAAATAAGAAACCAGAGAACATACTCTCTAGGGTTTCGACAATGAACCAAAAAAGGAAAGAAAGAAAACTATAGTCTAAGTTTAACATAAGTTTAGAATGAAATAAAAATGTAACTTCTTTGAGTCTTGGACCGAGAATAGCACTTAGGTGATGTGAAGACAAGTTGTGGCCTCGTTAAAAACCTTCCCCTGGAAAACCTCGTGGGACAAAACCAAAAGCAAGGAAAAGAGCACACACCCCATGTCTTGCCTAGACACTAACTCAGTTTGATGTAGAGATGGCTTGAATGGTGATCAAGACATCTCGGATCAGACCTTGTCCAAGACCTTCTTGTTGTGGATGTGAAGTGAGTAATCCAACAACATTCTCCTTAAGCTTCTTGACTCTGGAACGAGTCATGGGACCTTCAAGAATGGCTAGAGCATCATCACCAAGTTGTTGGTGCAATGTGGCTTCATGTGGCTCATCTAGACTCTCCTTGTTCTCCTTAGTGATCCGGTCCATGATCACATCATCCCCTCCCTCTTGAAAAGGATTTGTCCTCAAATCAGGTTCATCTACAGCAAAAGGAGCCAAGTCAGTGACATTGAAGCTATTTGATACATCATACTTACCTTGGAGATCAAGCTTGTAGGCATTGTCATTGATCTTGTGGATGATCTCAAAAGGTCCATCAACCCTTGGCATCAGCTTGGACTTCCTCTCGTTGGGGAACCTATCCTTCCTCAGGTGCAACCACACTTGGTCACCAACTTCAAAGGTCCTCACACGTCTCCCCTTGTTAGCTTGCTTCTCATAAAGCTTGGTCTTCTGCTCAATGTTCTGTCTAGCCTTCTCATGAATCTGTTGAACCAACTCGGCTTTCTTCTTGCCATCTAGACTTATCCTTTCACACTCAGGTAAAGGCATTAGATCCAAAGGAGAGGTGGGATTGAACCCATAAACAATTTCAAAAGGAGAATACTTAGAAGCAGAATGCATAGCATGATTGTATGCAAATTCACAATGTGGTAAGTATTCTTCCCATGTCCTTAAGTTCTTTCTAATGAATGCACGCAGGAGTGTTCCTAAAGTCCTATTAACTACCTCAGTTTGCCCATCAGTTTGTGGATGACATGTAGTAGAGAACAATAGCTTAGTGCCTAACTTAGACCAAAGTGTCTTCCAAAAGTAACTAAGAAACTTAGTGTCCCTATCAGAAACTATAGTTCTAGGCATGCCATGCAAACGTACAACCTCCTTAAAGAACAAGTTAGCTACATGTAATGCATCATCAGTCTTGTGACATGCTATGAAATGTGCCATCTTAGAGAACCTATCAACAACAACAAAGATAGAATCCTTTCCAGTCCTAGTTCTAGGCAAACCAACAACAAAGTCCATAGAGATGTCATTCCAGGGATGGTGTGGAATGGGCAAAGGAGTATACAAACCCTGGTTTTGGAACTTGGGACTTGGCATGCTTGCAAGTAGCACACCTTCCACAGATTCTCTCCACATCTCTCTTCATGTGCGGCCAATAGAAGTGATCCTGTAAAACTTTCAAGGTCTTGGCAATCCCAAAGTGTCCCATTAGACTGCCCCCATGGGATTCCCTGACAAAAAGGTCTCTCAAAGAACAATTAGGCACACACAATCTATTGTCATAAAACAAATAGCCTTCCTTTCTAAAGTAATGCCCTGAGGCAAACTTAGCACATGAAGCATAAGCTTCCTTGAAATCATGATCAGTATCATACATATCTTTTATCTGCTCAAACCCAAGCAACTTAGCATCTAAGGTGGTCAAGAGAACATACCTCCGAGATAGTGCATCAGCAACTACATTCTCCTTACCTTGTTTATACTTGATCACGTATGGGAAGGTCTCAATGAATTCAACCCACCTTGCGTGTCTCTTGCTAAGCTTACTCTGCCCTTTTAGATACTTGAGGGACTCATGATCAGTGTGGATGACAAACTCCTTGGGCCACAAGTAGTGTTGCCACGTTTGTAATGCCCTCACCAAGGCATAGAGCTCTTTGTCATAGGTTGCATAGTTGAGAGTGGCTCCTCCAAGCTTCTCACTGAAGTATGCAATGGGTTTCCTATCCTGCATCAACACGGCACCAATTCCAATTCCTGAGGCATCACATTCTATTTCAAAAGGTTTTAGAAAGTCAGGAAGCATAAGAAGAGGTGATTGAGTAAGCTTCTCTTTTAGGCTCTGGAAAGCCTTCTCTTGTGCTTCTCCCCACTTGAACCAACATCCTTCTTGATAACTTCAGTTAAGGGAGCTGCAATGGTGCTAAAGTCCTTGACAAATCTCCTATAGAAGCCGGCAAGTCCATGGAAGCTCCTCACTTCTCCTACTGAGGTTGGACTCGGCCATTCCTTGATTGCCTTGATCTTCTCTTCATCAACCTTAACTCCATCTGCACTCACAACAAAGCCTAGGAAAACCAAGTTATCCGTGCAAAAGGTGCACTTCTTTAGGTTGGCATAAAGCTTCTCATTCCTTAGAACACTCAAGACAGCCTTAAGATGATCTAAATGCTCTTCTAGGTTCTTGCTATACACTAAGATGTCATCAAAGTATACTACAACCGATATGCCTATGAATGATCTAAGAACATGATTCATTAACCTCATGAATGTACTAGGTGCATTGGTTAATCCAAATGGCATAACTAACCACTCATACAATCCATGCTTAGTCTTAAAGGCAGTTTTCCATTCATCTCCTTCTTTCATCCTAATCTGATGATAACCACTTTTTAAATCTATCTTAGAAAAGATGCAAGAACCATGTAATTCATCAAGCATATCATCAAGTCTAGGGATAGGGTGGCGATACTTCACTGTGATGTTGTTGATTGATCTACAATCAACACACATTCGCCATGTACCATCCTTCTTAGGCACTAGGAGCACTGGTACAGCACATGGGCTCAAACTCTCTCGGATATAGCCCTTCTCCATGAGTTCTTCCACTTGTCTTTGCAACTCTTTGGTCTCAACCGGATTGCTTCTATATGCTGGACGGTTTGGAAGTGTTGATCCTGGCACAAAGTCTATCTGGTGCTCAATCCCTCTCAATGGTGGTAGACCAATGGGATTGTCCTCTGGAAACACATCTTGGAACTCCTGTAAAAGAGAAACCATCTCACTCGGATACACCGGTGTAGGGTCAGTTAAGTTCAATAGAGTCTCCTTAAACACAAGTAATATAGCTGATTGTTTAGAGTTGAGAGTTCTTTTGATATCACCCATGTTTGCATAGAAGTTTGGCTGCTTAGTTCCAGCCGGTTTTAGATCAATCTCCTTCTTCTTTTGGAGTTGAACTTGATCTTGTTGCACTTCCTTGGGTGTCAAGGGAACCAGAGTAGTCTTCTTGCCCTTGAACAGAAAGGAATGCTTGTTGGTGAAGCCATCATGGATCACACGCCTATCAGATTGCCATGGTCTTCCAAGGAGTATGTGTCCAGCTTGCATAGGCAACACATCACACAAGACTTCATCTTCATATCTCCCAATGGATAAGGGAATAAGAACTTGACTTGAGACCTTCATGGTGCCTTCTTCATTCAGCCATTGCAACCGGTATGGCTTGGGATGCTTTTGAACCTTCAAACCCAACTTCTGGACCATTGTTTCACTCGCAGCATTCACACAACTTCCTCCATCTACAATGAGGCTGCACACTTTTCCTTGGACCAAGCACCGGGTGTAGAAGAGATTCTCACGTTGCTCTAGCTCCTCAGCCTTGTTTTGCAAGCTTAGAAGCCTTCTTGCCACTAAAAGCTTCCCCTGGACTGGTCCTTCTTCAAGCTCTTCTTCAGTTTCTTCTTGGTCAGACTCGGTGTTGTCTTCTCCTGAGGTGTACTCTCCATCTTCTCGCAAGAACATGACTCTCTTGTTGGTACACTCATTGGCATAGTGTCCTCTTCCTTGGCACTTGAAGCACTTGACATCACGAGCTCGGGAACTAGATGCCTCAACCTTGCCTTTGCCCTTGTCAAGAGCACTGATCGGTTTGGCCTCTTCCCTTGGATAGGACTTGTTGTCCTTTTGGAATGGTTTAGACTCCTTAGCATAAGGTGTTTTCTCTTCCTTGTTGTGGTGTAACCGGTTGGAGCCATACTGATTGCGTGAGTGCCCCCTCCTCTTGAGTTGTTGCTCAAC
Organism: Moricandia moricandioides; assembly: GCA_905132885.1. Classification (NCBI taxonomy): domain Eukaryota; kingdom Viridiplantae; phylum Streptophyta; class Magnoliopsida; order Brassicales; family Brassicaceae; genus Moricandia; species Moricandia moricandioides. The sequence goes on along the minus strand of CAJHQQ010005135.1, from coordinate 9,963 downwards.
AAGAATGGCCTTGTGTAGCATCTCTTCTAGCTCCACATAATGTTGCATCTCAACATTGTCTTGTATCTCTCGGTTTAAGCCACAAAGGAACCGTGACATGGTTGCTTCTCTATCCTCTGATATGTTGGCCCTCAACATAAGCAACTCCATCTCTTGGTAATACTCCTCCACTGATCTTGAACCTTGTGTAAGCTTCCTCAACCGGTGGTGCAAGTCTCTAAGGTAATGGCTTGGAACAAACCTCTTGCGCATGATTGACTTCATCTCTGTCCAAGTCTCAACCGGTTCCTCTCCATTCCTTCTACGAGTTGTGAGGTATTGATCCCACCAACTCAAGGCATAGTCATAGAACTCAGTGGCAGCAATTTGAATCTTCTTGTGGTTGGTGTATTGCTTGCACTGGAAGACTAGCTCAATCTTCTTCTCCCACTCAAGGTATGCATCCGGATCAGCCTTGCCATGGAATGGGGGTATTTTGATCTTCAAACCGGCAAGATCATCTCCTTGATTCACTCTTCTCTCATGGGCACGTCTAGGTCTTCTTGAGGATGAGCTGAGGTGATCATACTCGTCATCAGTCTCCTCATAACCATCATGCTCTTGGCGAGTGGTTTGGCGATTTGCTTGGTGTGCCGCTTGTGGTCTCTCTTCTCTTCTAGTCTCTTGGTTTGGTAAGTGACTAGTAGCTCTCCTTATGTCCTCTCTTAACTCTCTTCTGATGTCATTGAGGTTGGTCCTCATCATCTCGGTCATGGTTGCCACCATACTTTGGTTAAGTTGATTGGTCATTGCTTCCATGAGGAGTTTGTTTCTCCTGACGAGTTCAGCCTCTTCCTCAGACTCGGACACCATTGTACCTGCTTATAAACAAACAAGACAACCAGTAAAGAGTTCTAGGGAAGAAGACAAGCAAAAAGGAAAAAGAAAACAAGTAAAAAGGAAAAACAAACAAGCTTCTCTCGCAAGACAACTAGTGAAAAGGAAATCGGCTTAAAAAGGAAATCGATTGCAAGCAAAAATGGAATAGCTTCTAATCTTTTTCCTAAACTCTTCTAAGCTTTCCTAGCAACCTAATAAGCTTCTTTTACTCGTGTTCTAGGTGATAAACAACTTAGACACAAGAACAAGGTGATCGACAAAGAAGATGCATGCGGCTAGGGTTACTCTCTCTCTAGGGCTTCCGAAAAAACCAAAAAAGGAAAGTCTAAGAATGCTTGTCTAATCTATTATGAATCTCGAGCAGCCCTAAACAAAGTAGTCTAATGCTTATTCAAGATGTTATGGATGCTACACGGATGCAAGAATCAAAAGCAAGCAAGAAACAAAAGCAAAGAGAGAAAGCGAACACTTCTTTTCTAGTTATGCGAATGATAAACACAAAGAAACAAGAAGGGATAGCGAGTACTTCCCAACCAAAGTTGCTCTGATACCACTTGATGCGTCCCTAGGATGCTCTTTGGTTGATGGGGATGGATAACCCTTGCAAGAACGAATCAAAAGACTCAAGTCCTTCAAGGCGTGTGGATTGGATGGTGACACAAGAGGGATGAATGAACTCTTGATACTCCTAGATGAATGGTTTGGATATTACACACCAAACTTATCACCCTTAAGCTCTGGATATGACACACCAGACTCGGCACACTTCTTTTAGAGAGAGAGAGAGCCGCAAAAGATGAATGACTTCAATAGAAAAGGTTGCGTGAGTACAATAGGGCATAAGGGACCCTTTAAATAAGAAACCAGAGACATGCCTCTAGGGTTTCGACAATGATTCAAAAAAGGAAAGAAATAAAAACTATAGTCTAGAGTTTAAAATGAAATAACAAGTAACTTCTATTAGACTTGGACCGAGTGTAGCACTTAGGTGATTTGTAGACATGTTGTGGCCTCGTTAAAAACCTTCCTCCTGGAAAACCTCGTGGGACAAAACCAAAAGCAAGGAAAAGAGCACGCACTCCATGTCTGCCTAGACACTACCTCAGTTTGGTGTAGAGATGGCTTGAATGGTGATCAAGACATCTCGGATCAAACCTTGTCCAAGACCTTCTTGTTGTGGATGTGAAGTGAGTAATCCAACAACATTCTCCTTGAGCTTCTTGACTCTGGAACGAGTCATGGGACCTTCAGGAATGGCTAGAGCATCCTCATCAAATGGTTGATGCATAGTGGCTTCTTGTGGCTCATCTAGACTCTCCTCATTGTCCTCCTTAGTGATCCGGTCCATGATCACATCAATTTTCCATAAATCCCATTCAAGATTCACAGCTAGAGAAAGCAGAATCCTAATGGTATGGAGCTTGGCTACTGGTGCAAAGGTGTCAAGATAATCCTCACCATAGACTTGTGTATATCCTCTTGCCACCAATCTGGTCTTCTTTCTCTCTGGTTTTCCATTTGCAAGATATTTGATGGTGTAGATGAGCCTGCTTGTAACAGCTTTCTTCCCTCTTGGAAGCTCAGTCTCATACCAAGTGTTGTTCTTTTCCATAGCTCCAAACTCATCCTCCACTGATTTTCTCCACTCATTATCCTCCATAGCCTCTGCATAGTTCTTTGGTATACACTCTTGGTCCACTGAACTCACAAATGCTTGATGCTCTTCTGGATATTGAGCTAGAGAGCATGTACCCCTTACTGGCTGTGCGACTGCTGCAGCATTAAAGTAAACTCTTGTGTTGATCCAGTTTGAAGCTGGTTGCCTGATTCTTGTACTCCTTCTCAAGGTAACTATCTGCTCAGGTTCCACTGCTGTATCATCACTGGTTGGCGCCTCCTCCTGAGGTGCATTGTGTGATTCAGACTGTCTCTCATCACGATCATGCGCATTGGACTCTTCAGGTTGAGCTTGCACAGGCTGCTCACCATTTCCACTGCCCCCCTCATGATCAGGTTGAGAGATTTCAACACCCTCAGCTTCAGTACTATCAGGTGTTGGTTCCCCTCTTGGGATAGATGACAGGCTGATCCCCAAGCTCTCCATGACACTCCTAAGGTTGTCTGCTCTATCTGAGGCTGATTGAGAAAGATCCTTGAGCTCATCCCAACTTTCTCCCTCATAGTAACCTCTTGACTCTACAAACTTCACATCCCTTGATATTAAGACCCTCCTGGTCTCTGGTACATAGCATTTGTATCCCTTTTGGTGAGGAGAGTAGCCAATAAAGACTGCCCTTGTGCTTCTATGCGCCAGCTTGTCTCTTAGTTCTCCTGGTACCAAAACAAAACAAAGACACCCAAACACACGAGTATGATCTATGGATGGGGTAGTTTTATTAAGTACCTGATAAGGAGATTGATCTTGAAGAATCCGAGTAGGAATTCTATTGATCAAGTAGCAGGCTGTAAGAACTGCATCTCCCCAATATCTCTTGGGCATACTGGTATGAAACATCATGCTTCTGGCTACCTCCATGAGGTGTCTATTCTTTCTCTCAGCCACACCATTTTGTTGTGGAGTGTATGGGCAGCTGGTTTGGTGGATCATCCCATGTTTGGCCAAGTGTTGTTTAAATGCATTGCTGGTGTATTCTCCTCCATTATCTGATCTCAAAATTTTTATCTTGGCATTGTAATGGTTAGAGATATAACTTTGAAAATTTATGAATGCATCTAACACCCTATCCTTTGATTGCATCAGTGTGATCCATGTATATTTTGATTTTTCATCTATGAAAGTCACAAAATATTTATGATGTTCTCTAGATAAACATGGAGCAGTCCACACATCAGAATGAATGAGGTCAAAGCAATTATCATAAATGGTACTTGATTTAGAGAAAACAGTTTTGCAATGTTTACCTAAAATACAAGCCTCACAATCACTTTTAAAGGAAATACTAGGCAACATGATGTTTAAGGCTATAGAATGAGGATGTCCTAATCTAGCATGCCACAATACATCTTTAGGAAAATCAGAACTAGAGCTAGAATTTAAAGCATGAGATAATTCGGCAGTGAGCTTGGTATCTTCAAGTAAGTACAAGTCTCCCTTGGTAACACCTTTGCCCAGCAACCTACTTGTTTCAATATCCTGAAAGTAGACCTCATTAGGAGTGAAAGTAACACTGCAATTCAAGTCATTAGTAGCTCTTTTAACTGATAACAGATTTGAGGTAAAGCTAGGCATATAAAAAGCTTTTGAATCTTTGTTGAACAGCCTAAGATCACCTACACCTTCAATTGGTACTCTTTCACCATTTGCAATTTTAACATTTCCTAAGGCAGGGACAATGTTTTTAATTAATTTTAAATCACTAATCATGTGATGACTAGCTCCTGATTCTATAACTAAAGGTTTTAGCATATTAAATCCTGTTATAGCATTCAAGGAGGTTCCACAAGCAATAGCATTTAAAGAGTTACCAAAAGAGTTACCAGAGTTGTCTTTAAGGAGTTTGATGAGAGCCTCAATATCAGACCTCCTGATGGTCTCATCATGAGTGTTCCTTAAGGCTGAGCCACTGCTGGAAGCTCCTTCCTTTGCCTTACTGGTCTCACTGGTCTGGCGCATGAGTTCACTAGCATCACCAGAGTAGTGTGCTTTGGCTTCATTGTAACCAGTCTTGAACTTCTGTGGCTTGAGATGGGGATGAAGTATCCAGCATTTGTCCTTGCCATGGCCTTTCTTCTTGCAATGATCACATACCCACACCTTCTTGTCGTCTGGTTTGTATGAGCTTTTGTTTGCAGCTCCATCAGCAAGGTTGGCGAGAACCAGGTCCTTTTTCCCTCCTCCAAAGAGACCCACTGAACCTTGTTCCTTTTGAATCTCTGAGCAAACTTCATCAAGTGAAGGCAGCTCCTTATTCCTTAGGATGTGCTTGATTAAGTCTCCATAGCTAGGATGGAGAGTGAGTAGTAGCGCAAAGACCTTATCCTGCTCCCTCCTCTGATTGAGCTTATCCGGATCAGTTGTTGCTGGCCTAAGCATCTCTAGTTCAGCCCACAAGGATCTGAACTTCCCAAAGTGTTTATCAAAATCAGTATCCTCTTGACTGAGATTGTTAATAGCCCTCTTGACTTCAAATACTCTACTGATGTTGGACTTGTTTCCATACACCTTTTGGAGTGTGTCCCATAACTCCTTGGCGGTTTCACAGTAGGAATAACCCTCTTGGAGTGATGGATCAAGGCTGTGCTGAAGAATAGACAACACCAACTGGTCCTCCTGACCCTTCTTCTTGGCGCCAGCATCAACTACCATAACTTCACTACCATCCTCTCCTAGGACAGTCTTCTTTGATGGCTTCCCTTCTTCAACAATCTCCCAAAGACCTCTGCCTCCAATAGCTGTTTTAGCAAGCCTAGCCCAATGTAAGTAGTTTGCGCCCTTGAGAGTAACAGGGATAACCACCATTATTGTGGTTGAGTTTGGGTTTGTGTCTGAATCCATTAGTAACAACAAAGAGTTCCAGAAAAAAAATCCAAATAAAAAATTCAAGAACTGCTCAAGAACAGCTCAAGAACGGATGAGAGAGAATGGTGAAGTGAGATGATTAAGAGCAAGATTTTAAACCAGAAAATAAACAGAGTTTGATTTACGGAAGTTTAAGATAATTTAGATACCAAGAGCTTGTGCTCTGATACCATGAAAGTTTAAGAGAATTAAGGTGAGATTTATTGAGAGTTTAGTTAAAATCTAGAGAGAGAGAGTGAGATTTCCGTGAGAGAGAGAGAGAGAGGAAACAAGAGTAAGAGAAACATATTTTCTTATATCTTTTTGGTTCATTACAATAGTTATTTAAAGACCATAAGAGGTAGGCAAAGACAAACAGAATAATAGTAAAATAAGATGCTTGCTTGGACGAGGTCTGGCTGGTGAAAGGGACAGGACCCAACGGATGGGAAGACTAAAGCTCACATGTGACTTTTAACATATTTTATTGCTCCCACTTGTGTGCTTCTCGTCCCATTACTCCAACGGTCTCCTCCTCTCCATAATTCAAACCAGATAAGCAAGTCACTCCTTTCCGTGCCTTGATAGTTAGGTTAGGTCATATGTAGCTGTTGAACCAAATAAGAGATGGAGCAAGTGGTGATCTGAGTATAGGAGAGGATGAGAAGCTTAAACCAAAGGAATGGGATCAAGAGGAAAGAAGTGCAAAGCTAGGGCGAGTGTACGGACAGTACGGCCTGTACGGCCTACTGTACGGACAACTCGACCAAGGTGTGTTCAAACATAACTTGAACACATTTTGAGCTTGTGCAAAAATAGGGCAAAAGTGTACGGATTACCCTAGGCCGTACACATTCCTATCCGTGCAAGGCAAGAACGTGTGGCACAAGGAAGGGAGAAGCAAAGGTAAATGGAGCAAGGTTAAGTTGAAGTTAACTTGCCTCTTATCCGGTAAAAGAAGGGAAGAAGCTCGCGGATAAGGCTTGACCAAGACAGGCTGGCTCGGGCTGGAAAGGAGAAGGCATCTAGTCAAGATGCCAAAGGCATCAAGCTTCCTCAGCCAAGTATTCAAAAAGAAGGCGCGCCTCTCCCTTAGACTAACCACGTTACCCTCTTGTAAACCTTAACCTTTATGACCGTTTGTGGCTAAGGTTAATGCTTCCCTATATATTGTAACCTATACTCAGATGAATAAACAAGCAAACATTTCGAGTCTCTCTTACTCTCTCTCTAGTTCTTCATATCCAGAAATGGATTCATAATCTTCTCTCAATCTTTAGTCTCCGAGTCTCTTTCAATCTCTTCTAATCTCTTTCAACGTCTCAAATACTCTTATTACCTCAGATATCTCTTTAGTTTTCATGGTATCAGAGCCAGGTTCACTTGAATCTGGGGTTTGATTTCATTTCTTGCTCAAGAACATTCAAGAACACCTTTTTCATCCGGGAAGCTTCAAGATGGAAGGAACTAAGACTACGGTGATTCCAGTGGTTCTAAAGGGGGGAAACTACCTCCTATGGTCTCGTGTGGTGAAGACAGCAGTGGGGAGTAAGGGTTTGTGGAACCACATCCTTGAAGATGAAGCTCCAAAACTCATTACTCATGAAGGCGACAAGGAGATTGTCGTGTGTGATGAAGTGAAGTGGATCCAGGAAGATAACCTGGTGATGTCCATCCTTCAAAGCTCTCTAGATCCATCGATCTTAGAGGCATACAGCTACTGTGAGAAGGCAAAGGACCTGTGGGATACTCTCCAGAAGGTATATGGAAACATCTCAAACCTTACTCGTGTGTTTGAGATTAAGCGAGCCATAAACAACCTAGCACAAGAAGATATGGAGTTCACAAAGCATCTTGGGAAGTTTAGAGCTTTGTGGTCAGAGCTTGAGATGTTGAGGCCAAGCACAACCGATCCAGATGAGCTCAATGAAAGGAGGGAACAAGACAAGGTCTTTGGCTTGCTGCTCACCCTGAACTCTACCTACAATGACCTGGTAAAGCACATCCTGCGAGCTGAGAAGTTACCCACTCTAGAAGAAGTCTGCGCACAAATCCAGAAGGAACAAGGATCATTGGGGCTGTTTGGAGGAAAGGGGGAGCTTACCTTGGCTAATCACGCTGAAGTACCTCAAGCCAACAGGGTGAACAAGTATGAAGAAAGAAGATTCAATGGGAACTGTGATCATTGCAAGAGACAAGGTCACAAGAAGCATCAGTGCTGGATCCTCCATCCACATCTCAAGCCAAACAAGTTCGTGAAGGATAGAGATGCAAGGGCAAATGTGAGCAATGGAGGGAGTGATCAGCAGCTGATGAGTGGAGCAGGAACATCAAACCGAGCATCAGAGACTGAAGGAAGAGAAGGTGGTGAGAACAAGGCTTTGGTGACCTATGCAGCTCAACCAACCAACCGCCCAAATGAGCATGAGTTCATCCGCAGATCAGAGATGGATGCTCTCATCAAAATGCTCAAGGACAATGGTAACATCTTTGGTAACCTCAGGGGATATTCATTTGGTGCATCTAAAGTTACTAGTCTTTATGATCAAACTGATGCTTATACTCATCCTAGGAATGCTGGTCTATCTCTTAGTGCTTGTAGCATGTCTAAACCATTGATAGTTGATTCAGGTGCATCACATCATATGATTAGTGATACTAGACTCATTAAAGAAATAGAACCTGCTCATGGACATGTTATGATTGCTAATGGTGATAGGATTCCAATAAGAGGTATAGGCAAATTAAAACTGTTTGATAAGGAGTCTAGAGCGTTCTATATGCCTGAGTTTACTTCAAACTTGTTATCAGTTAAGAAATGCACTAATGATCTCAAATGCAAAGTTATCTTCAGTCCTAATGATGTTAAGTTTCAGGATATTGAAAGCAACCGTGTGATTGGGCAAGGAGTTACAAAAGGAGACCTATATCTACTTGAAGAGATTAATGTTTTGCCTGATCACAATTGTTCCTTTACTTCTACTTCTGCTTCTACTTTAAATAAAAATGCTTTGTGGCATGCTAGACTAGGACATCCTCATGTTAGAGCTTTAAACTTAATGGTTCCAGGTGTTGTGTTTGAAAATAATGATTGTGAAGCTTGTATTTTAGGCAAGCATTGTAAGACTGTTTTCCATAAGTCCACTACTATCTATGATAATTGCTTTGATCTAATACATTCAGATGTTTGGACTGCCCCTTGCTTGTCTAGAGAGAATCATAAGTACTTTGTCACATTCATAGATGAAAAATCGAAATACACCTGGATAACCTTAATTCCAACTAAAGATAGGGTGCTTGATGCATTTAGAAACTTTCATGCTTATGTGACTAACCATTTCAATGCTAAGCTGAAAGTTTTTAGATCAGATAATGGTGGAGAATACACAAGTCAAGCGTTCAAGTTGCATCTATCTCAGCATGGCATTCTTCACCAAACCAGCTGTCCTTACACCCCACAACAGAATGGAGTGGCAGAGAGGAAGAATAGACACCTTATGGAGGTTGCTCGATCCATGATGTTCCAAGCAAATGTACCCAAGAGATTCTGGAGTGATGCGGTTGCCACTGCTTGTTACTTGATCAACCGAACCCCAACCAGAGTTCTTCATGATCAGTCACCATTTGAAGTATTGAACAAGTACAACCTTAGATCACCTTCGAGTCTTTGGGTGTCTTTGCTTTGTTCACAAACCAGGAGAACTCAGGAACAAATTGGAAGCAAAGAGCATCAAGGGCATGTTCATTGGCTACTCACCAACTCAGAAGGGTTACAAGTGTTATGATCCAGTGACCAGGAGGGTGTCTATATCAAGGGATGTGAAGTTTGTAGAAGAAAGAGGGTTCTATGAAGAGAAGAACCAAGCAGAGTTAAAAGACTTAACATCAGATAAGGCTGCAAACTTGAGGATTATCCTGGAGAGTCTTGGGATTAACTTATCTCAGGATCACAAGGAGGGAAGTAAACAACAACAAGGTCCACCTATTGTGGATATGGATGGTCAGGAACCCCACCTCGACCATGAGGGGGGAAATGAACCTGATGCTCATGGCCAATATGAGGAAGAATCATCAGGCTCACAACATGATCAAGGTGTGGATCAAGGAAATGAAAATGAGGAAGGTGCAAACCAGGAAGAAGAAGGGGAGTTGGAGGAAGAACAACCTCAACCTCAACCTTTAAGAAGGAGTACACGGATAAGAAACCCCCCATCCAACTGGGTGAATACTGTTGACATGAAGACATGAATGATAGAGAAGAATAAATCAAGGCTTGAGGAACCAAAGAGGATGTTGACTAGAGGCAGAGAATCTTTAGGGAGAGAAGTCACATGTTGTGTTAAGGAGAGTGGACCACATAGCTCCTGTCCCTTTCCTACATTGCTGGACGTGCCTCTGCTCCTCCTTAGACTGTCCCTGCCATTCCTCAGTCCCTGGCATCCCTCAGACTGTCCCTGGCATCCCTCAGTCCCTGCCATTGCTCAGTCCCATTAATTTATTCTTTTCTTTATTCAAACTTGTCTGATTATTTTATGTATTGTCTGGTCTATATAAAGACATGTATC
>CAJHQQ010005134.1:0-20141 GCA_905132885.1 Moricandia moricandioides | reverse complement strand
AGATGTAAGAAGCTTTATTTGGACTCATAAATCAGTGTTGAATCACCCTGAAGTTGAATCAATATCATAGGAGTTATGGTGAAGAATTTATCCCACTTTTAACCGAAGTGATTCCAGTTTGCCCTGTTTGGAGATTTGGCAATTTCTTCTTGATACTAATAAAACCAGAATGAATCACGATGTAAGAAGCTTGATTTGGACTCATAAATCAGTGTAGAATACACCATGAAGTTGACTCAAGATCATAGGAGTTATGGTGAAGAATTTATCCCACTTTTAACAGAAAAGATTCCAGTTTGCCCTGTTTGGAGATTTGGCAATTTCTTCTTGATACTAATAAAACCAGAATGAATCACGATGTAAGAAGCTTGATTTGGACTCATAAATCAGTGTCGAATCACCCTGAAGTTGACTCAAGATCATAAAAGTTATGATGAAGAAGTTATCCCACTTTTAACCGAAGTGATTCCAGTTTGCCCTGTTTGGAGATTTGGGAATTTATTCTTTATACTAATAAAACCACAATGAATCACGATGTAAGAAGCTTGATTTGGACTCATAAATCAGTGTAGAATCACCCTGAAGTTGAATCAATATCATTGGAGTTATGATGAAGAAGTTATCCCACTTTTAACCGAAGTGATTCCAGTTTGCCCTGTTTGGAGATTTGGCAATTTCTTCTTGATACTAATAAAACCAGAATGAATCACGATGTAAGAAAGCTTGATTTGGACTCATAAATCAGTTTCAAATCACCCTGAAGTTGACTCAAGATCATAGGAGTTATGATGAAGAAGTTATCCCACTTTTAACCGAAGTGATTCCAGTTTGCCCTGTTTGGAGATTTGGGAATTTATTCTTGATACTAATAAAACCAGAATGAATCACGATGTAAGAAGCTTGATTTGGACTCATTAATCAGTGTAGAATCACCCTGAAGTTGAATCAATATCATTGGAGTTATGATGAAGAAGTTATCCCACTTTTAACCGAAGTGATTCCAGTTTGCCCTGTTTGGAGATTTGGCAATTTCTTCTTGATACTAATAAAACCAGAATGAATCACGATGTAAGAAGCTTGATTTGGACTCATAAATCAGTGTCGAATCACCCTGAAGTTGACTCAAGATCATAGGAGTTATGATGAAGAAGTTATCCCACTTTTAACCGAAGTGATTCCAGTTTGTCCTGTTTGGAGATTTGGGAATTTATTCTTGATACTAATAAAACCAGAATGAATCACGATGTAAGAAGCTTGATTTGGACTCATTAATCAGTGTAGAATCACCCTGAAGTTGAATCAATATCATTGGAGTTATGATGAAGAAGTTATCCCACTTTTAACCGAAGTGATTCCAGTTTACCCTGTTTGGAGATTTGGCAATTTCTTCTTGATACAAATAAAACCAGAATGAATCACGATGTAAGAAGCTTGATTTGGACTCATAAATCAGTGTTGAATCATCCTGAAGTTGAATCAATATCATTGGACTTATGATGAAGAAGTTATCCCACTTTTAACCGAAGTGATTCCAGTTTGCCCTGTTTGGAGATTTGGCAATTTATTCTTGATACTAATAAAACCAGAATGAATCACGATGTAAGAAGCTTGATTTGGACTCATAAATCAGTGTCGAATCACCCTGAAGTTGACTCAAGATCATAGGAGTTATGATGAAGAAGTTATCCCACTTTTAACCGAAGTGATTCCAGTTTGCCCTGTTTGGAGATTTGGGAATTTATTCTTGATACTAATAAAACCAGAATGAATCACGATGTAAGAAGCTTGATTTGGACTCATTAATCAGTGTAGAATCACCCTGAAGTTGAATCAATATCATTGGAGTTATGATGAAGAAGTTATCCCACTTTTAACCGAAGTGATTCCAGTTTGCCCTGTTTGGAGATTTGGCAATTTCTTCTTGATACTAATAAAACCAGAATGAATCACGATGTAAGAAGCTTGATTTGGACTCATAAATCAGTGTAGAATCACCCTGAAGTTGACTCAAGATCATAGGAGTTATGATGAAGAAGTTATCCCACTTTTAACCGAAGTGATTCCAGTTTGCCCTGTTTGGAGATTTGGCAATTTCTTCTTGATACTAATAAAACCAGAATGAATCACGATGTAAGAAGCTTGATTTGGACTCATAAATCAGTGTAGAATCACCCTGAAGTTGAATCAATATCATTGGAGTTATGATGAAGAAGTTATCCCACTTTTAACCGAAGTGATTCCAGTTTGTCCTGTTTGGAGATTTGGAATTTCTTCTTGATACTAATAAAACCAGAATGAATCACGATGTAAGAAGCTTGATTTGGACTCATAAATCAGTGTAGAATCACCCTGAAGTTGAATCAATATCATTGGAGTTATGATGAAGAAGTTATCCCACTTTTAACCGAAGTGATTCCAGTTTGCCCTGTTTGGAGATTTGGCAATTTCTTCTTGATACTAATAAAACCAGAATGAATCACGATGTAAGAAGCTTGATTTGGACTCATAAATCAGTGTAGAATCACCCTGAAGTTGAATCAATATCATTGGAGTTATGATGAAGAAGTTATCCCACTTTTAACCGAAGTGATTCCAGTTTGCCCTGTTTGGAGATTTGGCAATTTATTCTTGATACTAATAAAACCAGAATGAATCACGATGTAAGAAGCTTGATTTGGACTCATTAAATCAGTGTAGAATCACCCTGAAGTTGAATCAATATCATTGGAGTTATGATGAAGAAGTTATCCCACTTTTAACCGAAGTGATTCCAGTTTGCCCTGTTTGGAGATTTGGCAATTTCTTCTTGATACTAATAAAACCAGAATGAATCACGATGTAAGAAGCTTGATTTGGACTCATAAATCAGTGTAGAATCACCCTGAAGTTGAATCAATATCATTGGAGTTATGATGAAGAAGTTATCCCACTTTTAACTGAAGTGATTCCAGTTTGCCCTGTTTGGAGATTTGGCAATTTCTTCTTGATACTAATAAAACCAGAATGAATCACGATGTAAGAAGCTTGATTTGGACTCATAAATCAGTGTAGAATCACCCTGAAGTTGACTCAAGATCATAGGAGTTATGATGAAGAAGTTATCCCACTTTTAACCGAAGTGATTCCAGTTTGTCCCTGTTTGGAGATTTGGGCAATTTATTCTTGATACTAATAAAACCAGAATGAATCACGATGTAAGAAGCTTGATTTGGACTCATTAATCAGTGTAGAATCACCCTGAAGTTGAATCAAGATCATAGGAGTTATGATGAAGAAGTTATCCCACTTTTAACCGAAGTGATTCCAGTTTGCCCTGTTTGGAGATTTGGCAATTTCTTCTTGATACTAATAAAACCAGAATGAAATCACGATGTAAGAAGCTTGATTTGGACTCATTAAATCAGTGTAGAATCACCCTGAAGTTGAATCAATATCATTGGAGTTATGATGAAGAAGTTATCCCACTTTTAACCGAAGTGATTCCAGTTTACCCTGTTTGGAGATTTGGCAATTTCTTCTTGATACAAATAAAACCAGAATGAATCACGATGTAAGAATCTTGATTTGGACTCATAAATCAGTGTAGAATCATCCTGAAGTTGAATCAATATCATTGGAGTTATGATGAAGAAGTTATCCCACTTTTAACCGAAGTGATTCCAGTTTGCCCTGTTTGGAGATTTGGCAATTTATTCTTGATACTAATAAAACCAGAATGAATCACGATGTAAGAAGCTTGATTTGGACTCATAAATCAGTGTAGAATCACCCTGAAGTTGACTCAAGATCATAGGAGTTATGATGAAGAAGTTATCCCACTTTTAACCCGAAGTGATTCCAGTTTGCCCTGTTTGGAGATTTGGGCAATTTCTTCTTGATACTAATAAAACCAGAATGAATCACGATGTAAGAAACTTTATTTGGACTCATAAATCAGTGTAGAATCACCCTGAAGTTGAATCAAATATCATTGGAGTTATGATAAAGAAGTTATCCCACTTTTAACCGAAGTGATTCCAGTTTGCCCTGTTTGGAGATTTGGCAATTTCTTCTTGATACTAATAAAACCAGAATGAATCACGATGTAAGAAGCTTGATTTGGACTCATAAATCAGTGTAGAATCACCCTGAAGTTGAATCAATATCATTGGAGTTATGATGAAGAAGTTATCCCACTTTTAACCGAAGTGATTCCAGTTTACCCTGTTTGGAGATTTGGCAATTTCTTCTTGATACTAATAAAACCAGAATGAATCACGATGTAAGAAGCTTGATTTGGACTCATAAATCAGTGTAGAATCACCCTGAAGTTGAATCAATATCATTGGAGTTATGATGAAGAAGTTATCCCACTTTTAACCGAAGTGATTCCAGTTTGCCCTGTTTGGAGATTTGGCAATTTATTCTTGATACTAATAAAACCAGAATGAATCACGATGTAAGAAGCTTGATTTGGACTCATAAATCAGTGTAGAATCACCCTGAAGTTGAATCAATATCATTGGAGTTATGATGAAGAAGTTATCCCACTTTTAACCGAAGTGATTCCAGTTTGCCATGTTTGGAGATTTGGCAATTTCTTCTTGATACTAATAAAACCAGAATGAATCACGATGTAAGAAGCTTGATTTGGACTCATAAATCAGTGTAGAATCACCCTGAAGTTGAATCAATATCATTGGAGTTATGATGAAGAAGTTATCCCACTTTTAACCGAAGTGATTCCAGTTTGCCCTGTTTGGAGATTTGGCAATTTCTTCTTGATACTAATAAAACCAGAATGAATCACAATTTAAGAAGCTTGATTTGGACTCATAAATCAGTGTCGAATCACCCTGAAGTTGACTCAAGATCATAGGAGTTATGATGAAGAAGTTATCCAACTTTTAACCCAAGTGATACCAGTTTGTCATGTTTGGAGATTTGGGAATTTATTCTTGATACTAATAAAACCAGAATGAATGCCGATGTAAGAAGCTTGATTTGGACTCATTAATCAGTGTAGAATCACCCTGAAGTTGAATCAATATCATTGGAGTTATGATGAAGAAGTTATCCCACTTTTAACCGAAGTGATTCCAGTTTGCCCTGTTTGGAGATTTGGCAATTTATTCTTGATACTAATAAAACCAGAATGAATCACGATGTAAGAATCTTGATTTGGACTCATAAATCAGTGTAGAATCACCCTGAAGTTGAATCAATATCATTGGAGTTATGATGAAGAAGTTATCCCACTTTTAACCGAAGTGATTCCAGTTTACCCTGTTTGGAGATTTGACAATTTCTTCTTGATACTAATAAAACCAGAATGAATCACGATGTAAGAAACTTGATTTTGACTCATAAATAAGTTTAGAATCATCCTGAAGTTGAATCAATATCATTGGAGTTATGATGAAGAAGTTATTCTCAGTTTAACCGAATTGATTCCAGTTGCCCTGTTTGGAGATTTGGGAATTTTCTTGATACTAATAAACCAGAATGAATCACGATGTAAGAAGCTTGATTTGGAATCATTAATCAGTGTAGAATCACCCTGAAGTTGAAGCAAGATCATAGGATTTAGCTGAAGAAGTTATCCCACTTTTAACGAAGTGATTCCAGTTTACCCTGTCTGGAATTTGGCAATTTTTCTTGACACAAATTTAAAACCAGAACGAATCACGATGTAAGAAGCTTGATTTGGACTCATAAATCAGTGTTGAATCACCCTGAAGTTGACTCAAGCTCATTGGATTTATGATGAGAAGTTATCCCACTTTTAACTGAAGTGATTCCAGTTTGCCATGTTTGGAGATTTGACAATTTCTTCTTGATACTAATAAAACCAGAATGAATCACGATGTAAGAAGCTTGATTTGGACTCATAAATCAGTGTCGAATCACCCTGAAGTTGACTGAATATCATGGAGTTATGATGAAGAAGTTATCCCACTTTAACCGAAGTGATTCCAGTTTGCCCTGTTTGGAGATTTGGAATTTATTCTTTATACTAATAAAACCACAATGAATCACGATGTAAGAATGCTTGATTTGGACTCATTAATCAGTGTAGAATCACCCTGAAGTTCAATCAGATCATTGGAGTTATGATGAAGAAGTATCTCACTTTTAACCGAAGTGATTCAAGTTTGCCCTGTTTGGAGATTTGGCAATTTCTTCTTGATACAAATAAAAACCAGAATGAATCACGATGTAAGAAGCTTGATTTGGACTCATAAATCAGTGTAGAATCATCCTGAGTTTAATCAATATCATTGGACTTATGATGAAGAAGTTATCCCACTTTTAACCGGTAGTGATTCCAGCTTTACCCTGTTTGGAGATTTGGCAATTTCTTCTTGATACAAATAAAACCAGAATGAATCAAGATGTAAGAAACTTGATCTGGAATCATAAATCAGATTAGAATCATCCTGAAGTTCAATCAATATCATTGGAGTTATGATGAAGAAGTTATCCCACTTTTAACCGAAGTGATTCCAGTTTTCCGCTGTTTGGAGATTTGGGAATTTATTCTTGATACTAATAAAACCAGAATGAATCACGATGTAAAGAAGCTTGATTTGGACTCATTAATCCGTTTATAATCACCCTGAAGTTTGAAGCAAGATCATAGGAGTTATGATGAAGAAGTTATCTCACTTTTAACGAAGTGATTCCAGTTTATCCTGTTTGGAGATTTGGCAATTTCTTCTGATACAAATAAAACCAGAATGAATCACGATGTCAGAAGCTTGATTTGGACTCATAAATCAGTGTCGAATCACCCTGAAGTTGACTCAAGATCATAGGAGTTATGATGAAGAAGTTATCCCACTTTTAACCGAAGTGATTCCAGTTTGCCCTGTTTGGAGATTTGGCAATTTCTTCTTGATACTAACAAAACCCAGAATGAATCAAGATGTTAAGAAGCTTGATTTGGACTCATAAATCAGTGTAGAATCACCCTGAAGTTGACTCAAGATTATAGGAGTTATGGTGAAGAATTTATCCCACTTTTAACCGAAGTGATTCCAGTTTGCCCTGTTTGGAGATTTGCAATTTCTTCTTTGATACTAATAAAACCAGAATGAATCACGATGTAAGAAGCTTAGATTTGGACTCATAAATCAGTGTCGAATCACCCCTGAAGTTGACTCAAGATCATAAAAGTTATGATGAAGAAGTTATCCCACTTTTAACCGAAGTGATTCCAGTTTGCCCTGTTTGGAGATTTGGGAATTTATTCTTTTATACTAATAAAACCACAATGAATCACGATGTAAGAAGCTTGATTTGGGACTCATTAATCAGTGTAGAATCACCCTGAAGTTCAGTCAATATCATTGGAGTTATGATGAAGAAGTTATCCCACTTTTAACCGAAGTGATTCCAGTTTGCCCTGTTTGGAGATTTGGCAATTTCTTCTTGATACAAATAAAACCAGAATGAATCACGATGTAAGAAGCTTGATTGGACTCATAAATCAGTGTAGAATCAACTCTGAAGTTGAATCAATATCATTGGAGTTATGATGAAGAAGTTATCCCACTTTTAATCGAAGTGATTCCAGTTTTCCCGTTTGGAGATTTGGCAATTTCTCTTGATACTAATAAAACCAGAATGAATCACGATGTAAAAAGCTTGATTTGGACTCATAAATCAGTTTCAAATCACCCTGAAGTTGACTCAAGATCATAGGAGTTATGATGAAGAAGTTATCCCACTTCTAACCCAAGTGATTCCAGTTTGTCCTGTTTGGAGATTTGGGAATTTATTCTTGATATTAATAAAACCAGAATGAATGACGATGTAAGAAGCTTGATTTGGACTCATAATCAGTGTAGAATCACCCTGAAGTTGAATCAATATCATTGGAGTCATGATGAAGAAGTTATCCCACTTTTAATCGAAGAGTGGATTCCAGTTTGTCCTGTTTGGAGAGTTGGCAATTTATTCTTGATACTAATAAAACTAGAATGAATCACGATGTAAGAATCTTGATTTGGACTCATAAATCAGTGTAGAATCATCCTGAAGTTGAATCAATATCATTGGACTTATGATGAAGAAGTTATCCCACTTTTAACCGTAGTGATTCCAGTTTATCCTATTTGGAGATTTGAGAATTTCTTCTTTGTACAAATAAAACCAGAATGAATCACGATGTAAGAAACTTCATTTGGACTCATAAATAGATTAGAATCATCCTGAAGTTGAATCAATATCATTGGAGTTATGATGAAGAAGTTATCCCACTTTTAACTGAATTGATTCCAGTTTGCCCTGTTTGGAGATTTGGGAATTTATTCTTGATACTAATAAAAGCAGAAATGAATCACGATGTAAAGAAGATGATTTGGGAATCATTAATCAGTGTAAAATCACCCTGAAGTTGAAGCAAGATCATAGGAGTTATGCTGAAGAAGTTATCCCAATTTTAACCGAAGTGATTCCATTTTGCCCTGTTTGGAGATTTGGCAATTTCTTCTTGATACAAATAAAACCAGAATGAATCAAGATGTAAGAAGCTTGATTTGGACTCATAAATCAGTGTTGAATCACCCTGAAGTTGAATCAATATCATAGGAGTTATGGTGAAGAATTTATCCCACTTTTAACCGAAGTGATTCAAGTTTGCCCTGTTTGGAGATTTGGCAATTTCTTCTTGATACTAATAAAACCAGAATGAATCACGATGTAAGAAGCTTGATTTGGACTCACAAATCAGTGTCGAATCACCCTGAATTTGACTCAAGATCATAAGAGTTATGATGAAGAAGTTATTCCGGTTTTAACCGAAGTGACTCTAGTTTACACTGTTTGGAGATTTCACAATTTCTTCTTGATACAAATAAAACCAGAATGAATCACGATGTAAGAAGCTTGATTTGGACTCATAAATCAGTGTAGAATCACCCTGAAGTTGAATCAATATCATTGGACTTATGATGAAGAAGTTATCCCACTTTTAACCGTAGTGATTCCAGTTTACCCTGTTTGGAGATTTGACAATTTCTTCTTTATACAAATAAAACCAAAATGAATCACGATGTAAGAAACTTCATTTGGACTCATAAATAAGTTTAGAATCATCCTGAAGTTGAATCAATATCATTGGAGTTATGATGAAGAAGTTATCCCACTTTTAACCGAATTGATTCCAGTTTGCCCTGTTTGGAGATTTGGGAATTTATTCTTGATACTAATAAAACCAGAATGAATCACGATGTAAGAAGCTTGATTTGGAATCATTAATCAGTGTAGAATCACCCTGAAGTTGAAGCAAGATCATAGGAGTTATGCTGAAGAAGTTATCCCAATTTTAACCGAAGTGATTCCAGTTTGCCCTGTTTGGAGATTTGGCAATTTCTTCTTGATACAAATAAAACCAGAATGAATCAAGATGTAAGAAGCTTTATTTGGACTCATAAATCAGTGTTGAATCACCCTGAAGTTGAATCAATATCATAGGAGTTATGGTGAAGAATTTATCCCACTTTTAACCGAAGTGGTTCCAGTTTGCCTTGTTTGGAGATTTGGCAATTTCTTCTTGATACTAATAAAACCAGAATGAATCACGATGTAAGAAGCTTGATTTGGACTCACAAATCAGTGTCGAATCACCCTGAAGTTGACTCAAGATCATAGAAGTTATGATGAAGAAGTTATTCCAGTTTTAACCGAAGTGACTCTAGTTTATCCTGTTTGGAGATTTCGCAATTTCTTCTTGATACAAATAAAACCAGAATGAATCACGATGTAAGAAGCTTGATTTGGACTCATAAATCAGTGTAGAATCACCCTGAAGTTGAATCAATATCATTGGAGTTATGATGAAGAAGTTATCCCACTTTTAACCGAAGTGATTCCAGTTTGCGCTGTCTGGAGATTTGGCAATTTCTTCTTGATACTAATAAAACCAGAATGAATCACGATTTAAGAAGCTTGATTTGGACCTCATAAATCAGTGTCGAATCAACCTGAGGTTGACTCAAGATCATAGGAGTTATGATGAAGAAGTTATCCCACTTTTAACCCAAGTGATTCCAGTTTGTCCTGTTTGGAGATTTGGGAATTTATTCTTGATACTAATAAAACCAGAATGAATGACGATGTAAGAAGCTTGATTTGGACTCATTAATCAGTGTAGAATCACCCTGAAGTTGAATCAATATCATTGGAGTCATGATGAAGAAGTTATCCCACTTTTAACCGAAGTGATTCCAATTTGCCCTGTTTGGAGAGTTGGCAATTTATTCTTGATACTAATAAACCAGAATGAATCACGATGTAAGAATATTGATTTGGACTCATAAATCAGTGTAGAATCATCCTGATGTTGAATCAATATCATTGGACTTATGATGAAGAAGTTATCCCACTTTTAACCGTAGTGATTCCAGTTTACCCTGTTTGGAGATTTGACAATTTCTTCTTGATACAAAAAAAAACCAGAATGAATCACGACGTAAGAAACTTCATTTTGACTCATAAATAAGTTTAGAATCATCCTGAAGTTGAATCAATATCATTGGAGTTATGATGAAGAAGTTATCCCAGTTTTAACCGAATTGATTCCAGTTTGCCCTGTTTGGAGATTTGGGAATTTATTCTTGATACTAATAAAACCAGAATGAATCACGATGTAAGAAGCTTGATTTGGAATCATTAATCAGTGTAGAATCACCCTGAAGTTGAAGCAAGATCATAGGAGTTATGCTGAAGAAGTTATCCCACTTTTAACCGAAGTGATTCCAGTTTACCCTGTCTGGAGATTTGGCAATTTCTTCTTGACACAAATAAAACCAGAACGAATCACGATGTAAGAAGCTTGATTTGGACTCATAAATCAGTGTTGAATCACCCTGAAGTTGACTCAAGCTCATTGGAGTTTTGATGAAGAAGTTATCCCATTTTTAACTGAAGTGATTCCAGTTTGCCATGTTTGGAGATTTGACAATTTCTTCTTGATACTAATAAAACCAGAATGAATCACGATGTAAGAAGCTTGATTTGGACTCATTAATCAGTGTAGAATCACCCTGAAGTTGAATCAATATCATTGGAGTCATGATGAAGAAGTTATCCCACTTTTAATCGAAGTGATTCCAGTTTGTCCTGTTTGGAGAGTTGGCAATTTATTCTTGATACTAATAAAACTAGAATGAATCACGATGTAAGAATCTTGATTTGGACTCATAAATCAGTGTAGAATCATCCTGAAGTTGAATCAATATCATTGGACTTATGATGAAGAAGTTATCCCACTTTTAACCGTAGTGATTCCAGTTTACCCTGTTTGGAGATTTGGCAATTTCTTCTAGATACAAATAAAACCAGAATGAATCAAAGATGTAAGAAACTTGATCTGGAATCATAAATCAGTTTAGAATCATCCTGAAGTTCAATCAATATCATTGGAGTTATGATGAAGAAGTTATCCCACTTTTAACCGAAGTGATTCCAGTTTGCCCTGTTTGGAGATTTGGGAATTTATTCTTGATACTAATAAAACAAGAATGAATCACGATGTAAGAAGCTTGATTTGGACTCATTAATCCGTGTATAATCACCCTGAAGTTGAAGCAAGATCATAGGAGTTATGATGAAGAAGTTATCTCACTTTTAACCGAAGTGATTCCAGTTTACCCTGTTTGGAGATTTGGCAATTTCTTCTTGATACAAATAAAACCAGAATGAATCACGATGTCAGAAGCTTGATTTGGACTCATAAATCAGTGTCGAATCACCCTGAAGTTGACTCAAGATCATAGGAGTTATGATGAAGAAGTTATCCCACTTTTAACAGAAGTGATTCCAGTTTGCCCTGTTTGGAGATTTGGCAATTTCTTCTTGATACTAACAAAACCAGAATGAATCAAGATGTAAGAAGCTTGATTTGGACTCATAAATCAGTGTAGAATCACCCTGAAGTTGACTCAAGATTATAGGAGTTATGGTGAAGAATTTATCCCACTTTTAACCGAAGTGATTCCAGTTTGCCCTGTTTGGAGATTTGGCAATTTCTTCTTGATACTAATAAAACCAGAATGAATCACGATGTAAGAAGCTTGATTTGGACTCATAAATCAGTGTCGAATCACCCTGAAGTTGACTCAAGATCATAAAAGTTATGATGAAGAAGTTATCCCACTTTTAACCGAAGTGATTCCAGTTTGCCCTGTTTGGAGATTTGGGAATTTATTCTTTATACTAATAAAACCACAATGAATCACGATGTAAGAAGCTTGATTTGGACTCATTAATCAGCGTAGAATCACCCTGAAGTTCAATCAATATCATTGGAGTTATGATGAAGAAGTTATCCCACTTTTAACCGAAGTGATTCCAGTTTGCCCTGTTTGGAGATTTGGCAATTTCTTCTTGATACAAATAAAACCAGAATGAATCACGATGTAAGAAGCTTGATTTGGACTCATAAATCAGTGTAGAATCACCCTGAAGTTGAATCAATATCATTGGAGTTATGATGAAGAAGTTATCCCACTTTTAATCGAAGTGATTCCAGTTTGCCCTGTTTGGAGATTTGGCAATTTCTTCTTGATACTAATAAAACCAGAATGAATTACGATGTAAAAAGCTTGATTTGGACTCATAAATCAGTTTCAAATCACCCTGAAGTTGACTCAAGATCATAGGAGTTATGATGAAGAAGTTATCCCACTTCTAACCCAAGTGATTCCAGTTTGTCCTGTTTGGAGATTTGGGAATTTATTCTTGATATTAATAAAACCAGAATGAATGACGATGTAAGAAGCTTGATTTGGACTCATTAATCAGTGTAGAATCACCCTGAAGTTGAATCAATATCATTGGAGTCATGATGAAGAAGTTATCCCACTTTTAATCGAAGTGATTCCAGTTTGTCCTGTTTGGAGAGTTGGCAATTTATTCTTGATACTAATAAAACTAGAATGAATCACGATGTAAGAATCTTGATTTGGACTCATAAATCAGTGTAGAATCACCCTGAAGTTGAATCAATATCATTGGAGGTATGATGAAGAAGTTATCCCACTTTTAACCGAAGTGATTCCAGTTTGCGCTGTCTGGAGATTTGGCAATTTCTTCTTGATACTAATAAAACCAGAATGAATCACGATTTAAGAAGCTTGATTTGGACTCATAAATCAGTGTCGAATCAACCTGAGGTTGACTCAAGATCATAGGAGTTATGATGAAGAAGTTATCCCACTTTTAACCCAAGTGATTCCAGTTTGTCCTGTTTGGAGATTTGGGAATTTATTCTTGATACTAATAAAACCAGAATGAATGACGATGTAAGAAGCTTGATTTGGACTCATTAATCAGTGTAGAATCACCCTGAAGTTGAATCAATATCATTGGAGTCATGATGAAGAAGTTATCCCACTTTTAATCGAAGTGATTCCAGTTTGCCCTGTTTGGAGAGTTGGCAATTTATTCTTGATACTAATAAAACCAGAATGAATCACGATGTAAGAAGCTTGATTTGGACTCATTAATCAGTGTAGAATAACCCTGAAGTTGAATCAATATCATTGGAGTTATGATGAAGAAGTTATCTCACTTTTAACCGAAGTGATTCCAGTTTGCCCTGTTTGGAGATTTGGCAATTTCTTCTTGATACAAAAAAAACCAGAATGAATCACGATGTAAGAAACTTCATTTGGACTCATAAATAAGTTTAGAATCATCCTGAAGTTGAATCAATATCATTGGAGTTATGATGAAGAAGTTATCCCACTTTTAACCGAATTGATTCCAGTTTGCCCTGTTTGGACATTTGGGAATTTATTCTTGATACTAATAAAACCAGAATGAATAACGATGTAAGAAGCTTGATTTGGAATCATTAATCAGTGTAGAATCACCCTGAAGTTGAAGCAAGATCATAGGAGGTATGCTGAAGAAGTTATCCCACATTTAACCGAAGTGATTCCAGTTTGCCCTGTCTGGAGATTTGGCAATTTCTTCTTGATACAAATAAAACCAGAATGAATCACGATGTAAGAAGCTTGATTTGGACTCATAAATCAGTGTAGAATCACCCTGAAGTTGACTCAAGATCATTGGAGTTATGATGAAGAAGTTATCCCATTTTAACCGAAGTGATTCCAGTTTGCCATGTTTGGAGAGTTGGCAATTTCTTCTTGATACTAATAAAACCAGAATGAATCACGATGTAAGAAGCTTGATTTGAACTCATAAATCAGTGTCGAATCACCCTGAAGTTGACTCAAGATCATAGTGTTAGAAAATGAAGAACAGAGTGAAGAACCAGAGAGAAAGAAAGTAAACTCGAGAGAGAGAGAGAGAGAGATACTCGAAACCAAGAGAGAGAGTGAAGGGAAACTTATTTCCTTAGATTGAAATGAGAGTAGGTTACACGGTTAAATAGGCAAGTTGCCTATACAGAGAAAATGAATAAACTAAACATGCCTAAGTACACAAATGAATAAACAAAAGGGGTCTGCTCGAGGATGGTCTGTACAAGGCACTGAAAGTGACTTGTCTCCAACGGATGGGGAGCTTAAATGGAACATGTGACCTTGCTTATTTTAATCATTCTTCTTGTCCCATAATATCTCCAACGGTCTTCTTGATGCGTCCCTAGGATGCTCTTTGGTTGATGGGAATGGATAGATCCTTGCAAGAACGAATCAGAGACTCAAGTCCTTCAAGGCGTGTGGATTGAATGGTGACACAAGAGGGATGAATGTTCTCTTGATACTCCTAGATGAATGATTTGGATATGACACACCAAACTAAACACCCTTAGATCTCTGGATATGACACACCAGAACTCGGCACACTTTCTAGAGAGAGAGAGAGCCGTCAAGATGAATGTTACTTGTTTATTAAAAGACTGAATGAATACAAGAGGGTGTTGAGACCTCTTTAAATAAGAAACCAGAGACATGCCTCTAGGGTTTCGACAATGAATCAAAAAAGGAAACTAGAGTTTAACATAAGCTTTTAAATGAAATGAAATAAAATGTAACTTCTATAGTCTTGGACCGAGAATAACACTTAGGTGATGTGTAGACAAGTTGTGGCCTCGTTAAAAACCTTCCTCCTGGAAAACCTCGTGGGACAAAACCAAAAGCAAGGAAAAGAGCACGCACCCCATGTCTTGCCTAGACACTAACTCAGTTTGGTGTAGAGATGGCTTGAATGGTGATCAAGACATCTCGGATCAAACCTTGTCCAAGACCTTCTTGTTGTGGATGTGAAGTGAGTAATCCAACAACATTCTCCTTAAGCTTCTTGACTCTGGAACGAGTCATGGGACCTTCAGGAATGGCTAGAGCATCATCACCAAGTTGTTGGTGCAATGTGGCTTCATGTGGCTCATCTAGACTCTCCTTGTCCTCCTTAGTGATCCGGTCCATGATCACATCACTTCTCTTCTTCCTGATGTCGAACAAGGTAAGTTTAAACTTGCCTTGCCTCTGAAGACACGTTAGGTTTAGCTAGGGTGACTTGTGATGCAAGTGTTGTACGGACATGCTTGCATTTCAAGTAAGCTCGGATCTTCATCATCTTCAACTACACAAGTGATTCCTGATCCTACCTTCCTCTTGTTTATTTATTCTCTTTGTAAATACTCCCCCTCAAGCTTAGCCATACAGCATGGTTAAGCTTGGAGACCATGAATACATCCCTCATTAAAACCTTTGTGTGTAAAACCCACTGGGATAAAACCACACAAGGAAAAAGAGTAGATGATTCATGGCTAAGGGGATCATGATCTGGATAAGTCTATGAGCCCCAACCTTGGGTGTATGAACTCACAGACTTTGGTGCTTGCCCCCTTGGTAAAGATATCTGCTAGTTGATCTTCACTTCTGGTATAGCAAGGTAGGATGATCTTCTGTTCCACAGCTTGCCTTACTTTATGACAATCCACTTCAATGTGCTTTGTTCTTTCATGGAACACCGAGTTTGATGCTATGTGTATGGCAGCCTGATTATCACAATGCATAGTGATAGGAGTAGAGGTTTTGATGCGTCCCTAGGATGCTCTTTGGTTGATGGGAATGGATAGATCCTTGCAAGAACGAATCAGGGACTCAAGTTCTTCAAGGTTTGTGGATTGAATGGTGACACAAGAGGGATGGATGATCTCTTGATACTCCTAGATGAATAACTCGGATATGACACAACAAATTAGACACCCTTAGGTCTGGATACTACACACCAGACTCGACACACTTTCTAGAGAGAGAGCCGTCAAGGAGAAAAGATACTTGTTTATTGAAAGATGGATGATTACAATAGGGTTTAGAGACCCATTTAAATAAGAAACCAGAGAACATGCTCTCTAGGGTTTCGGACATAACCAAAAAAGGAAACTATAGTTTAACATAAGTTTTTAAAATGAAATGAAATGAAAATGTAAACTTCTATAGTCTTGGACCGAGATAGGACTTAGGTGATGTGAAGACAAGTTGTGGCCTCGTTAAAAACCTTCCTCCGGAAAACCTCGTGGGACAAAACCAAAAGCAAGGAAAAGAGCACGCACCCCATGTCTTGCCTAGACACTAACTCAGCTTGATGTAGAGATGGCTTGAATGGTGATCAAGACATCTCGGATCAGACCTTGTCCAAGACTTTCTTGTTGTGGATGTGAAGTGAGTAATCCAACAACATTTTCTTTAAGCTTCTTGACTCTGGAACGAGTCATGGGACCTTCAGGAATGGCTAGAGCATCATCACAAGGCTGCTGGTGCAATGTGGCTTCTTGTGGCTCATCTAGACTCTCCTTGTTCTCCTTAGTGATCCGGTCCATGATCACATCATCTCCTCCCTCTTGAAAAGGATTTGTCCTCAAATCAGGTTCATCTACACCAAAAGGAGCCAAGTCAGTGACATTGAAGCTATTTGATACATCATACTTACCTTGGAGATCAAGTTTGTAGGCATTGTCATTGATCTTGTGGATGATCTCGAAGGGTCCATCAACCCTTGGCATCAGCTTGGACTTCCTCTCGTTGGGGAACCTATCCTTCCTCAGGTGCAACCAAACTTGGTCACCAACTTCAAAGGTTCTCACACGTCTCCCCTTGTTAGCTTGCTTCTCAAAAAGCTTGGTCTTCTGCTCAATGTTTTGTCTAGCCTTCTCATGGATCTGTTGGACCATCTCTGCTTTCTTCTTGCCATCTAGACTGATCCTTTCACACTCAGGTAAAGGCATTAGATCCAAAGGAGAGGTGGGATTGAACCCATAAACAATCTCAAAAGGTGAATACTTAGAAGCAGAATGCATAGCATGATTGTATGCAAATTCACAGTGTGGTAAGTATTCTTCCCATGTCCTTAAGTTCTTTTTAATGAATGCACGCAGGAGTGTTCCTAAGATTCTATTAACTACTTCAGTTTGTCCATCAGTTTGTGGATGACATGTAGTAGAAAACAACAGTTTAGTGCCTAGCTTAGACCAAAGTGTCTTCCAGAAGTAACTAAGAAACTTAGTGTCCCTATCAGAAACTATAGTCCTAGGCATGCCATGCAAACAAACAACCTCTTTAAAGAACAAGTTAGCAACGTGAAATGCATCATCAGTCTTGTGACAAGCTATGAAATGTGCCATCTTAGAAAATCTATCTACCACAACAAAGATAGAATCCTTTCCAGTTCTAGTTCTAGGCAGTCCTACAATAAAGTCCATGGAAATGTCATTCCAAAGATGGTGTGGAATGGGTAAAGGAGTATACAAACCCTGGGACTGGACTTGGGACTTGGCATGCTTGCAAGTAGCACACCTCCCACAGATTCTTTCCACATCTCTCTTCATGTGTGGCCAATAGAAGTGATCCTGCAAAACTTTTAAGGTCTTGGCAATCCCAAAGTGTCCCATTAGACTGCCCCCATGGGATTCCCTGACAAAAAGATCTCTCAAAGAGCAATTAGGCACACACAATCTATTGTCATAAAACAAGTAGCCTTCTTTTCTAAAGTAATGCCCTGCAGCAAACTTAGCACAAGAAGCATAGGCTTCCTTGAAATCATGGTCAGTGTCATACATTTCCTTTATCTGCTCAAACCCAAGCAACTTAGCATCTAGGGTGGTCAAGAGAACATACCTCCGAGATAGTGCATCAGCAACTACATTCTCCTTACCTTGTTTATATTTGATCACATAGGGGAAGGTCTCAATGACTTCAACCCACCTTTCGTGTCTCTTGCTAAGCTTACTCTGCCCTTTTAGATACTTTAGGGACTCATGATCAGTGTGTATGACAAACTCCTTGGGCCACAAGTAGTGTTGCCACGTTTGTAATGCCCTCACCAAGACATAGAGTTCCTTGCCATAGGTTGCATAGTTGAGAGTGGCTCCTCCAAGCTTCTCACTGAAGTATGCAATAGGTTGCCTATCCTGCATCAACACAGCACCAATTCCAATTCCTGAGGCATCACATTCTATTTCAAACGTTTTAGTAAAATCAGGAAGCATAAGAAGAGGTGATTGAGTAAGCTTCTCTTTTAGGCTCTGGAAAGCCTTCTCTTGTGCTTCTCCCCACTTGAATCCAACATCCTTCTTTATTACTTCAGTCAAGGGAGCTGCAATGGTGCTAAAGTCTCTCACAAATCGCCTATAGAACCCAGCAAGCCCATGGAAACTCCTCACTTCTCCTACTGTGGTCGGACTCGGCCAGTCCTTGATGGCTTTGATCTTCTCCTCATCAACCTTAACTCCATCTGCACTCACAACAAAACCTAGGAAAACCAAGTTATCTGTGCAAAAGGTGCACTTCTTCAAGTTGGCATAAAGCTTTTCACTCCTTAAAACATTCAAGACAGCCCTAAGATGATCTAGATGTTCTTCTAAGTTCTTACTATATACTAAGATGTCATCAAAGTATACTACAACAGAAATGCCTATGAATGATCTAAGAACATGATTCATTAACCTCATGAATGTACTAGGTGCATTGGTTAATCCAAATGGCATAACTAACCACTCATATAATCCATGTTTAGTTTTAAATGCAGTCTTCCATTCATCTCCTTCTTTCATCCTAATCTGATGATAACCACTTTTTAAATCTATCTTAGAAAAGATGCAAGAACCATGTAATTCATCAAGCATATCATCAAGTCTAGGGATAGGGTGGCGATACTTCACTGTGATGTTGTTGATTGATCTACAATCAACACACATACGCCATGTACCATCCTTCTTAGGCACTAGGAGCACTGGTACAGCACATGGGCTCAAACTCTCTCGGATATAGCCCTTTTCCATGAGTTCCTCTACTTGTCTTTGCAACTCCTTGGTCTCAACCGGGTTGGTTCTGTATGCTGGACGGTTTGGAAGAGTAGACCCTGGAACAAAGTCTATCTGGTGCTCAATCCCTCTCAAAGGTGGTAAACCAATGGGATTGTCTTCTGGAAATACATCTTGAAACTCCTGCAAAAGAGAAACCATTTCACTCGGATACACCGGTGTAGAATCTGTTAAGTTCAAAAGAGTTTCTTTAAACACAAGTAAGATAGCAGATTGTTTTGATTGGAGCCCCAACCTTGGGTGTATGAACTCATAGACTTTGGTGCTTGCCAACTTGGTAAAGATATCTGCTAGTTGATCTTCACTTCTGGTATAGCAAGTGATGTGATCATGGAAAGCACCAAAGAATGGAAGCATGAACCTGAAGAGCTTGTATCTGAGGATGCAACATTTAAGAGTGCATTTGATGTGATCATGGACCGGATCACTAAGGAGAACAAGGAGAGTCTAGATGAGCCACATGAAGCCAAATTGCACCAACAACTTGGTGATGATGCTCTAGCCATTCCTGAAGGTCCCATGACTCGTTCCAGAGTCAAGAAGCTTAAAGAAAATGTTGTTGGATTACTCACTTCACATCCACAACAAGAAAGTCTTGGACAAGGTCTGATCCGAGATGTCTTGATCACCATTCAAGCCATCTCTACATCAAGCTGAGTTAGTGTCTAGGCAAGACATGGGGTGCGTGCTCTTTTCCTTGCTTTTGGTTTTGTCCCACGAGGTTTTCCAGGAGGAAGGTTTTTAACGAGGCCACAACTTGTCTTCACATCACCTAAGTCCTATCTCGGTCCAAGACTCAAAGAAGTTATATTTTTATTTCATTTTATGCTTATGTTAAACTTAGACTATAGTTTCTTTC
>CAJHQQ010005133.1:0-20156 GCA_905132885.1 Moricandia moricandioides | reverse complement strand
TCTGACCTTCTCCAACAATCTCTCCATGGTCAGGAATATACATCATGTGTAGGCTCTGAATCAAACAGGAATATACATCATGTGTAGGCTCTGAACAGCATGGGCAAAGCCTTCTTCTTTGTCTTGGTTTGATGATGGACAGAGGACAAACACTTGTGTACCTGAAACACCACTCAAACTCCAGCAAAGAATTAGACCACACATTAGGATCAGAGCTTGATAACTCACCAAGTCTGATCCATAATTATTAAACAAGATGCAATGGACTGAATCTAAACAACTCATTCAGTTTCAAATCCAAGCAAACCAACTCTCTAAATGCCACATGTATGATAACTCATCAATAACAAAGGCATTTAGGCAATTTTAATGACCATTTAAGCAACACTATGATTAAATGTCAAAAAACAGAGACTAGATAACTCATCTAATCACCTTAAACCAGTTTAAGAATGCATCACAGGACAGGAACAACCTATGGATGCAAAACAAGACATAGAGCCAACATATAGATGCATTACATGACCAGGAAACTCTCCTAGACCTTCTAGCAATGCCACAAGACTCAAACCAGGTTCTAGACAACTCGCCTAGACAATTCTGAACACAAACAATTTATCTAAAGCAATAAACTAGTCATGACCATGCTAGCAAGCTTAGAAACAATTAAACAGAACCACACACACAGTTTTTAAGTATCATGGGACAGAAACTAGGTTCAACACTCTAGCAACTTTGAACTGTCCCTAAGATACTAAACACACCTCTCAACACAACAAGACATAACTACAACAAGCTCTTATTAAGGGTTAGGAGGTTAACTTACAACCAAGGAACCTGAGCTGGTTCCTTGAACCTCCATGGCTGTGAATCACTTGAATTTGGAGTGTTTGAGGTGTGAATTGACTGTCCAACACCTCATCTTCTTGATTATCTCCTTCTGGTCAAGGAGACACTTCAAACCCCTCCTGTCCTCTTGCTGGTCGTGAGATTTGTTGGTCAGAAACAAAGCTTCAGCATGGCTGGCCAGAGAATGATTAGAAACAGCCTAGCTTAGTGACCTTTCCTCCAAGAATGGTTTCTTCCATGGATTATCTCAGCATTTTGGACCCAGATGAGGTTGTTTGGTTTCTTCTTTGGACTCCTTAAAGTTTCTGAAGTCACCATTCCATTAGGGCTCTCCATCTTAGAGAGTTTGGACCAGTGGACAATAGAATGTACCAACTGGTTTACAAGAAACAGAACTTTGAATCTGGACTTTGATGAGCTTGCTGGACTGAGCTGAAGCTTTCTTGAGTTCCAGAGATTAAAGACCTCCTTTATCTTGAGTTCTGGTGAGATTTTTCCCTCCTGGAAAAACCTTTGGACCAGAGGATACAAGGATGAAACAAAACAGAGTTTGAAAGAGATGATTGAACAGAAACAGATTTGCGGAAGCTTTATAGGTTTTCAGGAGCTTGAGAGCTCTGATACCATGTGAGAATAGATAAAACAGAGTGTGAGAGTGGTGTAGAGACAGAGTATGGTCGAAACTAAGAGAAAGAGAATGAAGAGATTAAGTGAGGAATCAAAGAGAATGCAGTGAAGAGTATGAAAGTATGAGAGTGTTCTTGAGTATCAAAGAGGGTGAGTTCGTGTGTAACCAGAGAGATTAGAGAGAATGAGAGACTAAGAGAGTATAGAACCAGAGAATAGTGAAGAAAGAGAACTCCTCTTTGCTTGATTCATTCAGTTACATGAACTGCCTTTAAATAGGCAGTGTGCATACATTAAATTAATCTAAATCTAGGAAGACATAAACAAATACTTTTGTGGGGTTTCTGATGAAGACAAGAAGGATACAGCCAAGGAGAATCTCGACCAGAGGGAGAGAGAGTGACAGGAGAGAGAGATGGGCACAGTTTGGTTGAGTGAAAGTGACAGCCGGCTCATCCTCTTATGCACATGTGACTTTTATTCTAATTAATTCCCAACTTGCCTAAGCTGTCTCCAACGGTCTGATCTCTATTTTAAACTTCAAATATGCCTCAGAATACTCAGCTGGACGAGTTCCCCACTTGCCTTGACTTCCAAGACACTCTAGGTTAGGATTTGATACTTGCGCGCCAAGACTGTACGGACAGATTCAAACTTGCTCTGGATGCTTCATCTTTGATGCTTGGTCTCTTCACCAGCATTATTTATCTTCATTCTAACACAAAGAGCAATTAGGCACACACAATCTATTGTCATAGAACAAGTAATCATCCTTCCTAAAGTAATGCCCTGAGGCAAACTTAGCACATGAAGCATAAGCTTCCTTGAAGTCATGATCAATATCATACATATCTTTTATCTGCTCAAATCCAAGTAACTTAGCATCTAGAGTGGTCAAGAGAACATACCTCCGAGATAGTGCATCAGCAACTACATTCTCCTTACCTTGTTTATACTTGATCACGTATGGGAAGGTCTCAATGAATTCAACCCACCTTGCGTGTCTCTTGCTAAGCTTACTCTGCCCTTTTAGATACTTGAGGGACTCATGATCAGTGTGGATGACAAACTCTTTGGGCCACAAGTAATGTTGCCACGTTTGTAATGCCCTCACCAAGGCATAGAGCTCTTTGTCATAGGTTGCATAGTTGAGTGTGGCTCCTCCAAGCTTCTCACTGAAGTATGCAATGGGTTTCCTATCCTGCATCAACACGGCACCAATACCAATTCCTGATGCATCACATTCTATTTCAAAGGTTTTAGCAAAGTCAGGAAGCATAAGAAGAGGTGATTGAGTAAGCTTCTCTTTTAGGCTCTGGAAAGCCTTCTCTTGTGCTTCTCCCCACTTGAAACCAACATCCTTCTTGATAACTTCAGTTAAGGGAGCTGCAATGGTGCTAAAGTCCTTGACAAATCTCCTATAGAAGCCGGCAAGTCCATGGAAGCTCCTCACTTCTCCTACTGAGGTTGGACTCGGCCATTCCTTGATTGCCTTGATCTTCTCTTCATCAACCTTAACTCCATCTGCACTCACAACAAAGCCTAGGAAAACCAAGTTATCCGTGCAAAAGGTGCACTTCTTTAGGTTGGCATAAAGCTTCTCATTTCTTAGAACACTCAAGACAGCCTTAAGATGATCTAAATGCTCTTCTAGGTTCTTGCTATACACTAGGATGTCATCAAAGTATACTACAACCGAAATGCCTATGAATGATCTAAGCACATGATTCATTAACCTCATGAATGTACTAGGTGCATTGGTTAATCCAAATGGCATAACTAACCACTCATACAATCCATGCTTAGTTTTAAATGCAGTTTTCCATTCATCTCCTTCTTTCATCCTAATCTGATGATAACCACTTTTTAAATCAATCTTAGAGAAGATGCAAGAACCATGCAATTCATCAAGCATATCATCTAGTCTAGGGATAGGGTGGCGATACTTCACTGTGATGTTGTTGATTGATCTACAATCAACACACATACGCCATGTACCATCCTTCTTGGGCACTAGGAGCACTGGCACAGCACATGGGCTCAAACTCTCTCGGATATAGCCCTTCTCCATGAGTTCTTCCACTTGTCTTTGCAACTCCTTGGTCTCAACCGGATTGCTTCTATATGCTGGACGGTTTGGAAGTGTTGATCCTGGCACAAAGTCTATCTGGTGCTCAATCCCTCTCAATGGTGGTAAACCAATGGGATTGTCCTCTGGAAACACATCTTGGAACTCCTGCAAAAGAGAAACCATCTCACTCGGATACACCGGTGTAGGATCAGTTAAGTTCAATAGAGTCTCTTTAAACACAAGTAATATAGCTGATTGTTTAGAGTTGAGAGTTCTTTTGATATCACCCATGTTTGCATAGAAGTTTGGCTGCTTAGTTCCAGCCGGTTTTAGATCAATCTCCTTCTTCTTTTGGAGTTGAACCTGATCTTGTTGCACTTCCTTGGGTGTCAAGGGAACCAGAGTAGTCTTCTTGCCCTTGAACAGAAAGGAATGCTTGTTGGTGAAGCCATCATGGATCACACGTCTATCAGATTGCCATGGTCTTCCAAGGAGTATGTGACCAGCTTGCATTGGCAACACATCACACAAGACTTCATCTTCATATCTCCCAATGGATAAGGGAATAAGAACTTGACTTGAGACCTTCATGGTGCCTTCTTCATTCAGCCATTGCAACCGGTAAGGCTTGGGATGCTTTTGAACCTTCAATCCCAACTTCTGGACCATTGTCTCACTCGCAGCATTCACACAACTTCCTCCATCTACAATGAGGCTGCACACTTTTCCTTGGACCAAGCACCGGGTGTAGAAGAGGTTCTCACGTTGCTCTAGCTCCTCAGCCTTGTTTTGCAAGCTTAGAAGTCTTCTTGCTACTAAAAGCTTCCCCTGGACTGGTCCTTCTTCAAGCTCTTCTTCAGTGTCTTCTTGGTCAGACTCGGTGTTGTCTTCTCCTGAGGTGTACTCTCCATCTTCCCGCAAGAACATGACTCTCTTGTTGGTACACTCATTGGCATAGTGTCCTCTTCCTTGGCACTTGAAGCACTTGACATCACGAGCTCTGGAACTAGATGCCTCAACCTTGCCTTTGCCCTTGTCAAGAGCACTGATTGGTTTGGCCTCTTCTCTTGGATAGGACTTGTTGTCCTTCTGGAATGGTTTAGACTCCTTAGCATAAGGTGTCTTCTCTTCCTTGTTGTGGTGTAACCGGTTGGAGCCATACTGGTTGCGTGAGTGTCCCCTCCTCTTGAGTTGTTGCTCAACAAGGATGGCCTTGTGTAGCATCTCTTCTAGCTCCACATAATGTTGCATCTCAACATTGTCTTGTATCTCTCGGTTTAAGCCACAAAGGAACCTTGACATGGTTGCTTCTCTATCCTCTGATATGTTGGCCCTCAACATAAGCAACTCCATCTCTTGGTAATACTCCTCCACTGATCTTGAACCTTGTGTAAGCTTCCTCAGCCGGTGGTGCAAGTCTCTAAGGTAATGGCTTGGAACAAACCTCTTGCGCATGATTGACTTCATCTCTGTCCAAGTTTCAACCGGTTCCTCTCCATTCCTTCTACGAGTTGTGAGGTATTGATCCCACCAACTCAAAGCATAGTCATAGAATTCAGTGGCAGCAATTTGAATCTTCTTGTGGTTGGTGTATTGCTTGCACTGGAAGACTAGCTCAATCTTCTTCTCCCACTCAAGATATGCATCCGGATCAGCCTTGCCATGGAATGGGGGTATTTTGATCTT
Source organism: Moricandia moricandioides (assembly GCA_905132885.1). Taxonomy (NCBI): domain Eukaryota; kingdom Viridiplantae; phylum Streptophyta; class Magnoliopsida; order Brassicales; family Brassicaceae; genus Moricandia; species Moricandia moricandioides. Next base: position 14,923 of record CAJHQQ010005133.1, on the reverse strand, counting down.
CAAACCGGCAAGATCATCTCCTTGGTTCACTCTTCTCTCATGGGCACGTCTAGGTCTTCTTGAGGATGAGCTGAGGTGATCATACTCGTCATCAGTCTCCTCATAACCATCATGCTCTTGGCGAGTGGTTTGGCGATTTGCTTGGTGTGCGGCTTGTGGTCTCTCTTCTCTCCTAGTCTCTTGGTTTGGTAAGTGACTAGTGGCTCTCCTTATGTCTTCTCTTAACTCTCTTCTGATGTCACTGAGGCTGGTCCTCATCATCTCGGTCATGGTTGCTACCATGCTTTGGTTAAGTTGCTCGGTCATAGCTTCCATGAGGAGTTTGTTTCTCCTGACGAGTTCAGCCTCTTCCTCAGACTCGGACACCATTGTACCTGCTTAAAACAAACAAGACAACCAGTAAAGAGTTCTAGGGAAGAAGACAAGCAAAAAGGAAACGAAAAACAAGTAAAAAGGAAAAGCAAAACAATCGTACAATGCAAGACAAAGTGAAAAGGAAAATCGGCTAAAAAGGAAATCGACTTCAAGCAAAATGGAATAGCTTCTAATCTTTTTCCTAAACTCTTCTAAGCTTTCCTAGCAACCTAATAAGCTTCTTTTACTCGTGTTCTAGGTGATAAACAACTTAGAAGCAAGACACAAAGCAATCGACAAGTGAAGGTATGCGGCTAGGGTTCTTCTCTCACTAGGGTTTCCGGATGAGTCCAAATAAGGAAAGTCTAAAATCCTTGTCTAAACTTTCATGCAGTCACGAGCAGCCCTAAGGTAAAAGAGTTCTAATGCTTATTCAAGTTGATTTAGATTGCACACGAATGAAACAACAAAAGAACACAAACAAGAAACAAAACAAGAACAATCGCAAAGAGAGAGAGAGCGAGTACTTTCTTTCTAGATATGCGAATGATAAACACAAAGAAACAAGAAGGGATAGCGAGTACTTCCCAACCAAAGTTGCTCTGATACCACTTGATGCGTCCCTAGGATGCTCTTTGGTTGATGGGAATGGATAATCCTTGCAAGAACGAATCAAAAGACTCAAGTCCTTCAAGGCGTGTGGATTGGATGGTGACACAAGAGGGATGGATGATCTCTTGATACTCCTAGATGAATGGTTTGGATATTACACACCAAACTAGACACCCTTAGGCTCTGGATATGACACACCAGACTCGGCACACTTCTTTTAGAGAGAGAGAGAGCCGCAAAAGATGAATGAACTTGTATAGAAAAGATTGGATGAGTACAATAGGGTATAAGGGACCCTTTAAATAAGAAAACCAGAGACATGCCTCTAGGGTTTTCGACAAAGAACCAAAAAAGGAAAGAAAGCAAACTATAGTTTATAAGTTTAAAATGAAATGAAAATGCACTTCTATTAGTCTTGGACCGAGTGTAGCACTTAGGTGATTTGTAGACATGTTGTGGCCTCGTTAAAAACCTTCCTCCTGGAAAACCTCGTGGGACAAAACCAAAAGCAAGGAAAAGAGCACGCACTCCATGTCTGCCTAGACACTACCTCAGTTTGGTGTAGAGATGGCTTGAATGGTGATCAAGACATCTCGGATCAAACCTTGTCCAAGACCTTCTTGTTGTGGATGTGAAGTGAGTAATCCAACAACATTCTCCTTAAGCTTCTTGACTCTGGAACGAGTCATGGGACCTTCAGGAATGGCTAGAGCATCCTCATCAAATGGTTGATGCATTGTGGCTTCATGCTGCTCATCTAAACTCTCCTCATTGTCCTCCTTAGTGATCCGGTCCATGATCACATCAGAAATGTGCGTAGTTGATCAGGTGGAGAAGCATATTTCTAGAGCTTGAGACGAGCATCTCAAATGCAAAATAGACAAGGAGTTATGCTGTGAGTACAAACGGGCACATTATTGATCCCAAGGGTTTGTTCAACTGATCTGAGTCCCTCAAGTATCTAAAAGGGCAGAGTAAGCTTAGCAAGAGACACGCAAGGTGGGTTGAATTCATTGAGACCTTCCCATACGTGATCAAGTATAAACAAGGTAAGGAGAATGTAGTTGCTGATGCACTATCTCGGAGGTATGTTCTCTTGACCACTCTAGATGCTAAGTTGCTTGGGTTTGAGCAGATAAAAGATATGTATGATACTGATCATGACTTCAAGGAAGCTTATGCTTCATGTGCTAAGTTTGCCTCAGGGCATTACTTTAGAAAGGAGGGCTATTTGTTTTATGACAATAGATTGTGTGTGCCTAATTGTTCTTTGAGAGACCTTTTTGTCAGGGAATCCCATGGGGGCAGTCTAATGGGACACTTTGGGATTGCCAAGACCTTGAAAGTTTTACAGGATCACTTCTATTGGCCGCACATGAAGAGAGATGTGGAGAGAATCTGTGGAAGGTGTGCTACTTGCAAGCATGCCAAGTCCCAAGTTCAAAACCAGGGTTTGTATACTCCTTTGCCCATTCCACACCATCCCTGGAATGACATCTCTATGGATTTTATTGTTGGTTTGCCTAGAACTAGAACTGGAAAGGATTCTATCTTTGTTGTTGTTGATAGGTTCTCTAAGATGGCACATTTCATAGCATGTCACAAGACTGATGATGCATTACATGTAGCTAACTTGTTCTTTAAGGAGGTTGTACGTTTGCATGGCATGCCTAGAACCATAGTTTCTGATAGGGACACTAAGTTTCTTAGTTACTTTTGGAAGACACTTTGGTCTAAGTTAGGCACTAAGCTATTGTTCTCTACTACATGTCATCCACAAACTGATGGGCAAACTGAGGTAGTTAATAGGACTTAGGAACACTCCTGCGTGCATTCATTAGAAAGAACTTAAGAACATGGGAAGAATACTTACCACATTGTGAATTTGCATACAATCATGCTATGCATTCTGCTTCTAAGTATTCACCTTTGAAATTGTTTATGGGTTCAATCCCACCTCTCCTTTGGATCTAATGCCTTTACCTGAGTGTGAAAGGACAAGTCTAGATGGCAAGAAGAAAGCCGAGATGGTCCAACAGATTCATGAGAAGGCTAGACAAAACATTGAGCAGAAGACCAAGCTTTATGAGAAGCAAGCAAACAAGGGGAGACGTGTGAGGACCTTTGAAGTTGGTGACCAAGTTTGGTTGCACCTGAGGAAGGATAGGTTCCCCAACGAGAGGAAGTCCAAGCTGATGCCAAGGGTTGATGGACCCTTTGAGATCATCCACAAGATCAATGACAATGCCTACAAGCTTGATCTCCAAGGTAAGTATGATGTATCAAATAGCTTCAATGTCACTGACTTGGCTCCTTTTGCTGTAGATGAACCTGATTTGAGGACAAATCCTTTTCAAGAGGGAGGGGATGATGTGATCATGGACCGGATCACTAAGGAGGACAAGGAGAGTCTAGATGAGCCACATGAAGCCACATTGCACCAACAACTTGGTGATGATGCTCTAGCCATTCCTGAAGGTCCCATGACTCGTTCCAGAGTCAAGAAGCTTAAGGAGAATGTTGTTGGATTACTCACTTCACATCCACAACAAGAAGTTCTTGGACAAGGTTTGATCCGAGATGTCTTGATCACCATTCAAACCATCTCTACACCAAGCTGAGTTAGTATCTAGGCAAGACATGGGGTGCGTGTTCTTTTCCTTGCTTTTGGTTTTGTCCCACGAGGTTTTCCAGGAGGAAGGTTTTTAACGAGGCCACAACTTGTCTACACATCACCTAAGTGCTATTCTCGGTCCAAGACTATAGAAGTTACATTTTATTTCATTTCATTTAAAAACTTATGTTAAACTCTAGTTTCCTTTTTTGATTCATTGTCGAAACCCTAGAGGCATGTCTCTGGTTTCTTATTTAAAGAGGTCTCAACACCCTCTTGTAATCATCCAGTCTTTTAATAAACAAGTTACATTCATCTTGACGGCTCTCTCTCTCTCTAAGAATTGTGCCGAGTTCTGGTGTGTCATATCCAGAGACTTAAGGGTGATTAGTTTGGTGTGTCATATCCAAATCATTCATCTAGGAGTATCAAGAGATCATTCATCCCTCTTGTGTCACCATTCAATCCACACGCCTTGAAGAACTTGAGTCTCTGATTCGTTCTTGCAAGGATCTATCCATTCCCATCAACCAAAGAGCATCCTAGGGACGCATCAAATTACATGGTTCTTGCATCTTTTCTAAGATTGATTTAAAAAGTGGTTATCATCAGATTAGGATGAAAGAAGGAGATGAATGGAAGACTGCCTTTAAAACTAAACATGGATTGTATGAGTGGTTAGTTATGCCATTTGGATTAACCAATGCACCTAGTACATTCATGAGGTTAATGAATCATGTTCTTAGACCATGATGTGATCATGGAAACCACCAAAGAATGGAAGCATGAACCTGAACCTGAAGAGCTTGAGGATGCAACATTTAAGAGTGCATTTGATGTGATCATGGACCGGATCACTAAGGAGAACAAGGAGAGTCTAGATGAGCCACATGAAGCCACATTGCACCAACAACTTGGTGATGATGCTCTAGCCATTCCTGAAGGTCCCATGACTCGTTCCAGAGTCAAGAAGCTTAAGGAGAATGTTGTTGGATTACTCACTTCACATCCACAACAAGAAGGTCTTGGACAAGGTCTGATCCGAGATGTCTTGATCACCATTCAAGCCATCTCTACATCAAACTGAGTTAGTGTCTAGGCAAGACATGGGGTGCGTGCTCTTTTCCTTGCTTTTGGTTTTGTCCCACGAGGTTTTCCAGGAGGAAGGTTTTTAACGAGGCCACAACTTGTCTACACATCACCTAAGTCCTATCTCGGTCCAAGACTCAAAGAAGTTACATTTTTATTTCATTTTAAGCTTAAGTTAAATTTAGACTATAGTTTCCTTTCTTTCCTTTTCTTGCTTAATGTCGAAACCCTAGAGGATTTGTCTCTGGTTTCTTATTTAAAGGGTTCTCTACACCCTCTTGTAATCATCCAACTTTTCAATAACAAGTATCATTCATTCTTGACGGCTCTCTCTCTCTAGAAAGCTTGCCGAGTTCTGGTGTGTAGTATCCAGAGACCTAAGGGTGTTTAGTTTGGTGTGTCATATCCAAGTTATTCATCTAGGAGTATCAAGAGATCATCCATCCCTCTTGTGTCACCATTCAATCCACACGCCTTGAAGGACTTGAGTCTCTGATTCGTTCTTGCAAGGATCTATCCATTCCCATCAACCAAAGAGCATCCTAGGGACGCATCAAGTGGTATCAGAGCAACTTTGGTTGGGAAGTACTCGCTTTCTCTCTTGTTTTCTTGTTTCTTTTGATTGTTTCATCCGTGTTTCATCTATAACCTCGTGAATAAGAATTAGAATTCCTTTGTTAGGGCTGCTCGTGACTGCATAAGATTAGACAAGGATTATAGGACTTTCCTTTTTTGGATTTTTCGAAAACCCTAGAAAGATAAAAACCCTAGCCGCATGCATCTCCTTTGTCGATTACCTTGTGCATTTGTTTAACTTGTTTTCACCTTGAACACGAGCCTAATAAGATTGTTAGGGTGTTAGAAAACCTTAGAAGAGATTAGGAAAAAGTTTAGAGGTTTTTCCTTTTTGCTTGAATCCTTTTTCCTTTTCTAGCCGATTTCTCCTTTTTTGTTTTGTCTTGCAAGACAAGCTTGTTTGCTTTTCCTTATTGCTTGTTTTCTTTTTCCTTTTTGCTTGTCTTGTTCCCTAGAAACCTTTTACTGGTTATTTTGGTTACCTTTGCGCAGGAAGCATGGTCTCCAAGTCTAAAGAAGAAGCTTAACTCGTCAGCTTCTCATGGAGGCTATGTCGGCTCAACTCAACCAAAACATGGTGGCAACCATGACCGAGATGATGAGGACCAACCTCAATGACCTCAGGAGAGAGCTCAGAGAAGACATCAGGAGAGCAACTAGTCAAGCACCAAACCGAGAGACTAGGAGAGAAAGAGAGAGGAGAGAGGAGAGACCTCATGCAACTCGTCAAGAGCATGAAGGTTATGAGGAGACTGACAATGAGTATGAGCACCTCAGTTCATCCTCAAGAAGACATAGGCGTGTCCAAAAGAGAAGGATGAACCAGGGAGATGAGCTTGCTGGTTGGAAGATCAAGATACCCCCATTCCATGGCAAGGCTGATCCGGATGCCTACCTTGAGTGGGAGAAGAAGATTGAAAGCCTTGATGGAAAGGAACCAATCTGTTACAGCAAGGAGAAGACAGTCTCTAAGCCATTTAAAGAAGATAAACCATTCTGTTTATTCAGTGAAAAGGATAAGGAGGCATTGTTACAAGTAATGATGGATGTGGAGAAGCAAATCAAACGGACCAACACAACACGTCCATCCATTGAAACACAGCATCAAGAACCAGCACCAGTTGCGCCTATCCAAGAAGATCAAGACAAAGTAACCTCCCATATCTTTCATAAAGAAGAGCAGCCTGTTCAGAACGTCATGGTCCCTTTAAAACAACACATGGTAGCAGAGAAGACACCCAGGGAACCTCAGAGAGCTCGTAGAATGAATCAACTAATTGTCTTTGATCCATGTGATTTCCAAAGGACCTTCTTAGGTACTTTTCTGTTCACTCCTTTTGTTTGGTACAAGAAAAGAGAAGTGGAACTATCAAGACACGACTTGGATATGAGACATCTTGTATTTAAGCCTGGAGGAGAGGTCTGGAATCAGAAGAACAAGATCAAACAGATTAAGAAGAGTTCAGCTGCACCAACATTTGATTTTGTAGATTTCTCATCCTCTGAAGATAAGGGGTTGCACGTCTCAGCCCAGCAAGAGTTTCACTATGAAACCAACTGGAGAATGAAGCCAATTAAGTCACGGATCCAACAAACCAGACAACACAGAAAATGGCCTTCTGATCATCAAGATATTGCTAGTTTTGCAAAACATGTCGGTTTGGATCTTTCCCAAGAGAAACTTATATCTGATTGTGCTGGAAGGTTACAGACCTACTCGTTGTGAGAATAGACAGATTATGGTGTGTGATTGATGTAGAAACAGAGTATAGAATGATGTAAGAGAAAGAGAATCAGAGAGACAAGTGAGATTTAAAGAGACTGCAATGTAGAGTATTGGAGAATAAGAGAGATTTAGGAGGAGTATGAGATTATTGTGAGAGATTTCGTGTAAGAGAGTAAGTAACCAGAGAATAGAGAGATTAATGAGACAGGAGAATGGTGAAGAAGAAAGGGGAACTCCCCACTTTCAGCTTAATTTGTTTTGATTACAAGAGAGGCTAATATATAGCCCAACTACACAACAAACTAGCTAATAAACAATTACTTGTGTAGGGAATGGATAAACAATAATATTGTGGGGAAATCAGAAGGGGCAGGCTGGCTGGGACAGGCTGGGCACGTCCAGAATGGTGAGAAAGTGACTGGAGGAAGAGGCACACACAGCTTGGTGTGATAGTGACAGGTCAGTCCTTCTTCTTATGCACCACTTGCTCTCTTTCTTGTCTAAATCAGACCAGCTAGTTCCAATTGCATTCAAACTGAATTGCCTTGACTTCTGGAGCATTAGCCACGTCCATAATGTCTTCCCCACTCATTCCTTGCCTTGCAAGTCAAGTCTGGTTAGGTTTTGGATGAATAGTAGACAGATTCAAATCTTCTCACTTTGCTGTCCTAGTTTGAACCTTAATCCAGCTTGCTTCGTCTTCTCTATCTTTTATTATTCCAACACTCCCCCTCAAGCTTGACCATAGGAGATCCTTGGACAAGCTTGGAACCTTGAAGAAGCTCCCTCATTAAAAACCTTGGCCAGAAAACCCTCCTTAGGGATAAAACCAACCAAGGAAAAGAGTAGAGTTCTCCAAAGCCTAGGGATTGGCCAGTGAGCCTAAGGAACTTCAGATTTATCATGGTGGAGTCCTTAGGCTCTGGATCGTGGCCTAACTTGTGGTGCAAGCGTGGACTCCATCACTTGCACACACCAACACCTTGGACTCTTCTTAGACCCCGGTTTGTGTCTCCCCCTCTCTTCTGACTACTCGCCATCTTGATAGGTAAGGATGGACCGGTTCTTTGCTTCATTGAGTCTCAAGTAAGGTACCTGATACAATATCCCACAGGTGCATCAGTTCTCAAGGTAATGCACTAATCACAATAATCTCAATAACATTTTAATCATAAGAACAACAATGAATGTTTTGAGATGAGTTTAAGGTGCTTCCCTTTCATCATTATGGTAGGGAGTGAACTCCACTTGAGTCCCCACTTGGTAAGACATCTCTCAGATCATAGGAAGCTCATTCACACTCCCCCTCAAGCTTGGAACCGAGAATAGGTGAAGGTCCAAGCTTGCAAGGTTGCAATGAGTTCATGATAGCTTCTTTGATCCGGCTGGTGAGGAATGATGCAAGAGTGAACTCCACTTCTTGCCAAGAGACAATGGACGACTTGGATCCTCAGAATTGCACACCAATACCCCTCCTCAAGCTTGATCCAGAGAGAATAGGTGAAGGACCAAGCTTGGAAGTGGGCAGTACTGAGCTTGAACCAGGAGCACAACAGTTCCAACACCTGCGCTTAAGCCAACTGATCCACCTTTGATCTCTGCTCCATTGCCTTTGGACCACCGGTCTCCTCATGACTTAGGTGATGGTCTTCCTTGTGTGTCTCATGAACCAGGAGCTCAACACCCAAACAGGCTGCGCTTAATTCAACCGGTTCTACACACAAGCTATCTCTCCATGGTCAGGAATATACATCATGTGTAGGCTCTGAACTTCATGGGCAATGTCTTCTTCTTTGTCTTGGATTGGTGGTGGACAGAGAGCACCTCTTGTGTACCTGAAACATCACTCAAACTCCAGCAAGAATTAGACCACACAGTATGACCAGACCTTGATAACTCACCAAGTCTGATCCATCATGTTAAACAAGATGCAAAGGACTGAATCTAAACAACTCATTCAGTTCAAATCCAAGCAACCAACTCTCTAAATGCACATGTATGATAACTCATCAATAACAAGGTATTTAGGCAAATTTTAATGACCATTTAAGCAACACTATGATTAAATGTCAAAAACAGAGACTAGATAACTCATCTAATCACCTTAACCAGTTTAAGAATGCATCACAGGACCAGGAACAACCTATGGATGCAAAACAAGACATAGAGCCAACATATAGATGCATTACATGACCAGGAAACTCTCCTAGACCTCTAGCAATGCCACAAGACTCAAACCAGGTTCTAGACAACTCGCCTAGACAATTCTGAACACAAACAATTTATCTAAAGCAATAACTAGTCATGACCATGCTAGCAAGCTTAGAAACAATTCAAAACAGAACCACACACACAGTTTTTGTATTATGGGACAGAAACTAGGTTCAACAACTCTAGCACTTGAACCTGTCCCAAGAACAAAACAATTCACAAATAATTAAACTAGGACATTAACTAGACATAACCATGCTAGTAAACTCCTAGAACAGACCACACACAACCAGAAAAAATTTAAACAATTATTAAGTATACTGGGACAGAAACTAGGTTCAAGAACTCTAGCAACTTTAAACTGTCCCTAAGATACTAAACACACCACTCAACACAACCAGACATAAAGACACAAGCTTTACTCAAGGGAAAGAGGTTTAGCTTACAACCAAGGAACCTGATCTGGTTCCTTGAACCTCCAAGGCACATGGTTCACCTGAACTTGGCAGATTTGGATTTTGGGTTCTCTACCCAACTCCATTCCTTTGAGTGTGCTTTCCCCTTGAACCTCTCATGCTTAGGACCTCTCCTTTCTTCCTGTTTACCAGACGCCACCTTCTGGAAGATAGTGAGAGACTCCATCTTGAAAAGAACATCAGAATTGCTTGTACAGATTTTGTTTGGAGTTTTGCTTGCCAAACAGCTCCAAAACATTTTGCTTCCAAGAGATCTCTTCAGGATGGACAGGAGGCACGAGGATAGACTCTGGAGAGTCTCTGTACACGCCAATGTTGCAGTCTTCTTCCTCTTGAAGAGACTGAACAGCCAACTAGACAGAAACTTCTCCAATTGTTTTAAAACAGCCATGAGGGTGAGCTTGTGCTTGATTTGCGGAAGCTTTGAGTTTCAGGAGCTTGGGAGCTCTGATACCATGTGAGAATAGACAGATTATGGTGTGTGATTGATGTAGAAACAGAGTATAAAATGATGTAAGAGAAAGAGAATCAGAGAGACAAGTGAGATTTAAAGAGACTGCAATGTAGAGTATTGGAGAATAAGAGAGATTTAGGAGGAGTATGAGATTATTGTGAGAGATTTCGTGTAAGAGAGTAAGTAACCAGAGAATAGAGAGATTAATGAGACAGGAGAATGGTGAAGAAGAAAGGGGAACTCCCCACTTTCAGCTTAATTTGTTTTGATTACAAGAGAGGCTAATATATAGCCCAACTACACAACAAACTAGCTAATAAACAATTACTTGTGTAGGGAATGGATAAACAATAATATTGTGGGGAAATCAGAAGGGGCAAGCTGGCTGGGACAGGCTGGGCACGTCCAGAATGGTGAGAAAGTGACTGGAGGAAGAGGCACACACAGCTTGGTGTGATAGTGACAGGTCAGTCCTTCTTCTTATGCACCACTTGCTCTCTTTCTTGTCTAAATCAGACCAGCTAGTTCCAATTACATTCAAACTGAATTGCCTTGACTTGTGGAGCATTAGCTGTTAACCTGAAGTGAGAAAACAACTCACTAAAGGTTTATGTGCAAAGCTTGGGTAAAACCCATTTAGAGACTGATCAAGATCTAAGGAGGGTCCAGAAGCTTATGCAGAGCTAGAACAAGGTTCAAGAGAGGTTTATAATGAAGGAAGAAGACTTGGGAGAAGTTTGGAGGCAAATGGTCGATGTGCAAAATCAGGACGGCCGTACGGATTGTACGGACCGTACGGACGTGGTCGACTCAAAAGTTCACATTCGACCATTTGGGAACATTTTGGGTTTGTGCAAAAATAGGGCAAGAAGTGTATGGACCAAACCCTAATCCGTACACTCCCATGGCAGAACCTTGCTTCCCAAGTCATGAAGAACCATTGTTGGCCTCAAGGGAAGAAGAAAGGATCAAATGGCATCTTTGGAGGATCTGGCGAGATGCCTCTTGTGCTGACCGTTTATGGATAAGGTTTAGGCTTATCCAGACTGGAAAGGAAGGGAACTGAACCTGGACTGATCACTGGAAAGGTGCATAGGCCTTGGTGGCCGATTCTTGGCCAAGTTACTCCTTTGGCGAGCCAGGCTGTCCAAAACGTGTATAGCCTCTGGTCCATTCAATTCAAACCGAGGAGCCTCCTTTCCCTTGACTCCACATGCTTGGTTGAACGTTAGGAAACCCTTGTATAGCTCATTTATCTATTTAAACACCTTGTATGTCGAGTATGAATAATAAGTTGAGAGTTTCTCCTCTTCATAATCTCTTAGTCTCTGATACTCTCTATACTCAAGTCTCTGGTTCCTTAGTCTCCTAATCTCTCATATAGTCTCTCCATTCTCTTAAGTCTCTCACGAATCTCCACTATTTTCATCAGTCTCCTTCTCCATTCTCATCAAGTCTCATCCGCATAATCTTCATTTCTACTCTACATCTCTCAAGCACTTGAACTCTGAAAACTTTCATGGTATCAGAGCCAGGTTACTCAGTCTCCTGGTGAATCATACGCAGCAGTCACAAGCTCAAAAGACCATTCCTTTAAGGTTCCAGTTCATCCGGATCTAGTGTTTACACCTTTGAAGAACAAGAAGACAGTTTAGCTCATACCGACCTCAAGATGGAGTCTTCCAGAGCCATTGTCATTCCAGTCATCCTCAAAGGTCCCAACTACCTTCTCTGGTCTCGCCTGGTGAAGACAGCTCTTGGTGGAAAAGGGTTATGGAGTCATTGCATCTCTGATGCTCCCAAAACCCTCCAAAGATGTTGCCTCTCAAGAGAGTTCATCCAGTGGTGATACTGGTTCTCCTACTGTCCAGGAAGAGAAGTGGCAACAAGATGACTTCATGGTCTTGTCCATACTTCAAAGCTCCTTAGAAAAATCTATCCTTGAAGCCTACTCATACTGTGAGAGTGCTAAAGAGCTTTGGGAAACTTTAAACAAGATCTATGGGAACATCTCTAACCTTAGCCGAGTCTTTGAAATCAAGAGAGCCATCAACAACCTGTCCCAAGAGAATGAAGAGTTCACTGCGCATCTAGGAAAGTTCAGAGCCCTTTGGTCTGAACTAGAGATGCTGAGACCTCAGTCTATTGATCCAGATGTGTTGAATGAAAGAAGGGAGCAAGACAAGGTGTTTGGTCTGCTCTTGACCCTCAGTCCTACCTTCAATGACCTTATCAAACATATTCTAAGGTCTGAGAAGCTTCCCACGCTTGAAGAGGTGTGTTCCCAAGTCCAAAAGGAGGAAGGGTCACACGGATTGTTTGAAGCAAAGGAGAGTCCTCTCCTTGCATCACAAGCTGAAGCATTTCCTCAGTCCAACAAGGCAGTTTACAAGAAGGAGGACAGAAGGGGTCTTAAGTGCGAGCATTGCAAAAGGGATGGGCACACCAAGGAGAGATGTTGGGTACTGAACCCACATCTCAAACCTGCCAAGTTCAGATGAGCCGTGTCCATGGAGGTTCAAGGAATCAGCTCGGATTCCTTGGGTTGTAAGCAAGCCTCCTAAACCCTTAATAAGAGCTTGTGTCTTTATTTGGTTGTGCATTGAGTGATGTGTTTGTCCCAGGATCTCCTGGCTTGTTTATTGCATTGTCTTGTGTTACTAGTTGCTTTTGCCATAGCTTATCATTCATCATGTTTTTGATAATCTGTTTTGCATAAAGCATCAGTATGGTTGTTTAGGATTGTCTTGTGCTCTGCCATAGTTCTAATCATCATGAATGTGTTGTAGAATTGGGTAGAATGTCTCTGCTACTTGCATCATGAGTATTAAAGCTGTCTTGCATTCACAAGCATTTAGGTTAAGGTTCAATCCGGGGTAGTGTGTCTTGTTGATAATGGCTTAGTTAATCCATCAGAGAGGTAAAGTAGAATTTAGAAGTATGTCTAAGCTACTTGAATCTCTGGTTTGGTGAAACTATTGCTCATTATCTTGTCTAGTTGTGTTCTTGCTGTCTGTTTAGGCTGTTTTTAATCTTGATCATATAATGGTTAGTTCATTCGGATTGAATCATGTGCATTCATATAGTTGGTGTCTAGGATTGTTGCATTCATATATGGTGCATTTAAAAATCTAGCCTAGCTGCAAGTGCATTGTCTCAAGCTTGCATTGCATCTAGAGAAGTTTAAACTGCTTAATCTTGTTCCTGTGATGTGCTTGTTTCAAGATTAATGCTTTGTTGAGGCATTGGTGATCAAACCAGATATATGATCTTGGTTTGGTCCCAATGGGATGGTCTAATCTTGCATTGAGTTGTGGTGATGTTAGGTACACAGGAAGTGATACAGTGACAAACCAAACTAAGATGACAAGATAATGGTCTAATGCCATTGCATATCATCACTGGACGTGTCAGTCCACAAAACTACATGAAGTGTAGTGTGATTGAGTATGCAATGAGAGATTGATGCCATTGTATGATACCACTTGGACATGTCAGTCCCAAAACCTACAAGAAGTGTAGAGTGGGATATCATACAATGAGAGACTACCTTGTGAGGGCTCTTAAGGTGATTCAAACACCATTAGTTCCTGGTATAAGGAAGAGAGCCAAAACTCACAAGGGTTAGGACATCAAGTCGAGTTAAGACTGATGGTTTAAGGACATGGAACTGCATACACTTATCAAGCTTAGCTCCTTCCCTAGTCTCGGAGTTAAGCTTGAGGGGGAGTCTTAATATGCATTGTCCATGGTCTGTCAAGCCTTTGCAAGGACTTCAACAAAGGATCATTCAACCGGGTCTAGGCAGTGGCGTGTCTATGCAAAGAGACTGGTCAGAGCAGTCTTGGTTGTGTGTGTATGAAAGCTCAGTTCAATGCGGCCTCTATTGTGAGGTGATTGAAATTGAAGCTAAAAGATCCACACAACCTCCCATCAAGTTGGTGTTGCCATGAAGAGGTTGCAACTGGCTAAGTGTGAGGGATTCAAGCGACAAACAAGTCACTCCTCATCCAAACAAAAAGGGAAGTAACTTGAACTCAAGTTTATTCAAGTCATTCATCATTTCTTTTTAAGTCTTGAAATGATACTTAAAAATGGCTTGATTAAATTGATGTTGATTGCTGAGGATTAATGGAATGAGTATTTGTGCATTTGCCTTAGTTAAAAACCATCATTGATATCTTGCATCATTTAGAAGAATGTCTAAGTTGCTTGTGTCACTGGTTTTGTTAAAACTATTGTGCTTTGCCTTGAGTTTATTTCATGTTGATAAGTACTGATGCACCTTTGGGATAATGTATCAGGTACCACTGCTTGAGCCTCACTGAAGGTGATCATGGTCGTTTCCTAGCTTCTCTAAGGTGGCTGTGAAGTCAGTTGAGAGGGGGAGACCCAAACCGGGTCTATGAAGAGGTCAAGCTAGTTCTATGAGTATGCAAGCTGTGGAAGTTGTTGCTGCATCTGTTTGGGCCACGATCCAGAGTCCTTTGTGTCCAACCACACTGGTTGTAAGGCACAAAGGCTCAATGGCCAATCCTAGGCCTTGAAGGATCTTACTGATGTGCATCCTGGAAACACCAAGCAATGCCAACCTTTAAGAGGTGGCATAATGAAGGGTGATCATGGACCGGGATCACTGAAGGAGGACAAGAGAGGGTTCTAGATGAGGCCACCTGCAGCCACAAATGCATCAGCCCTCGGGGTGAGGATGCACTATGCCCATTCCTGAAGGTCCATGACTCGTTCCAGGAGCTCAAAAAGGCTAAAGGAGAATGTTGTTGGATTACTCACTTCACATCCACAACAAGAAG